>PVIJ01012713.1:0-48456 GCA_004024925.1 Scalopus aquaticus
GCTTATTTCACTGAGTATGATCCCCTCTAATTCCATCCATGTCGCTGCAAATTGCATGTGTTTATCTTCTTTCCATGCTGAATAGTATTCCATTGTGTATATGTACCACATCTTCTGTATCCAATCATCTATTTTTGGACATCTGGGTTGCTTCCATACCTTTGCTATTGTGAACAGTGCTGCAATGAACATACGGGTGTTTCTATTCTCTTTTCTAATCAAAGTTTATATTAAAATTGTGAACAAACAAGGCAATTTTAGTTGAATATTTATTGTCACTTTTGACATTTAAGTTTTCCAAATGTACTTTAAAATAACCATGGATATCTTTCTGTAAGAGACATAATAGATTTGTATTAGTAAAGTGTTTTGTTTCATGTATTCAGTTTCAGAGTAAAATTTAGTGTTTCTCAGATTATAGTGATTAAGAATGGTGAACTTTATAAATATTGTAGATTTTATTTCAGTAGATTTTAGGTAACGTGTGCATTTCTGACAAGTTCCCAGATGATATCTTTACTGCTAAGAATTCCTAAATACAATAGAATAATCAGAATATAAATGTCAAAATTGTATTAGTTTACTAATTAATGAGAAATTAAACCAAACTGATAGATTTATGTTTATAAGTATCCAAGTAAATTAAATTTGCTATTTTCACTGAAATATTTACCTCAGTGTTATAATATCTAAATGACCAAGGAATCATGTTGTATAAGAGTATTTGACCATTCTGGTCGATTTCATTCAGGTTCTATTAGCTGAAGTAAGTAAAACAGGAACGGAATTATTTGGAAAAGAGTAAGGTAATTTGCAGAATTTAATAAAAAAACAATTCATTGAATCACTGGGATTGGAAGCACCATGTCCAAGGCCATTCTCAGGACCTGGGGGAAAGAAGCTGACAGTTTCTTTAAGATGCTATTATGGTCAATGTTTTTGACATTGTTTATACCTCTAGTTCCAAGGTTAGTGCTTCTAATCATCCATGCTTGCAGCCCCAAAGCAAATTCAGGGTGTGTTACACAGAAGAAAAGGACATGGAAAATGCGGAGCAAAGCAACAGATGCCTACAGCATCATGAAACAGAATTATCAACTTGCAAGGTAGCTGGGAAGGCAACTAAACCAAAGTGTTGCTATTCATCTAATAAACGCTAAACAACACATATTCCTGTATGTGAGTGTTTACCAGGACAATTAAAACTTATGAAATAAGTTCCCTTAGTTCTGTGGAATAGTTGTAATACATAGTTTTTAAATGAAAATTATTTTCTACCTTTCAACACTTCTAAAATCAAGATACATCAAGCTTGTGACATTTCAGCACTAGAACATAATTTGATTATAAGCCTTATTTATTTCAATGACACCATGTGATTATCCCTACAATTTATGCTATCTTGTACTTTGTGAAATACAGTAGTAATGATACAATAATTAAATGAAATAATGTATGGAAAACACAATATAAAAAGTGCTTCATAAATACTAACCATCATGATGATAGTGATAATGACTATATATTTGCCTGATGTAGTTTCTTATTACAGTGCATAATACAAATAATTGGGAAAGTCTTACCAGTGTAATTTAAAACATCACAACAGTAAAATTCTGCAATATAAATTATACAGGAAATTCAAGAGAGATTTAAGATTACATGACTTATTTAATAAAATGTATTATTTTCTTTCTAGCTGAGATTATGAGTCCAGATAATAGAGTTGCTGGAACAACTATATGTATCCATCCAGTCTCAGCTCTGAAATAGGGTAGTTTGTCAAAGAAGATAAACTACTCTTTCTCTTAGGATCTATGTATAAAATCTTGCAGAATTTAAGCCTTGGGACTAGCAAATATATTTTTAGCAGAAATAATTAATTAATACTATAAATATCCTCTGAAGAGAAGATATTGACCCTTCATGTGTTCTTTGCCAATAGAGGATGGAGTCAGATATCCCAGCATCTTAGAGAATTGGGAACTCTTTCATTTATAAATAGATTTTAAATAAATAAGAGAAACATTGATTGCACACAACTTTTAGAAAGACAAATCACCATGTGTATAAGAGTAACAAATAACAGATTATCATATATTAACATTTGCTTTTCAATTGTTTTTTACTTTTACTTTCTGTCACAAATGCTAAGGTGTATACTTTACTATAGTTAGGAAAATATAGTCCTGAAAAAGTTACGTGAAAATGTAATACGTATAAAGGTTCTGTTTTCCTTGAGCAATTTGCATTATACTTTCATATGTGAAGTCAAGTAATAGGTGTTCATTGTTTATTTTTTTCATTTCTGGCTTATTTCATTTCTGACTCATAGTTTTTCTCTATATTATCTTTACTTTTTTTTAGTCCCCATTGTAGTAGTCACAAATGAAAAATGTTTCTACACACTTTGCAATGTGTCAGGATAAGTAAATATTTAATGTTGCTTCATTGTGTATGAAATAAATATTTTTTCTTTTGTTATGCATAAATATAGTTTATGAAAAATTTTATAAAGTTGATTGGGCAAGATAATATTTTCAGAATTTATTTAATATACTAGTTTCATGGAAATATATTAATTATGGATGTAGATTAAGTAGAAACTGTAGGGAAGGTCATAACACATGTATACCTCCATGAAGATCAAAGCATATATTTATACAAATAATTTGTATATGTGAGTAACCACAAAACAATTTGATAGACAACAAAAATCTATAAAAATGGCAACTGGAATTCTACATAGTATTTGCCATATGCAACAATGATTCAATAAAGTATAAACTATTAAGCTAAGTAAAAATGGTAATTAAAAATATTAGCATTAATATTAAAATAGGATTTCATGATTTCTTTTTGTTGTATAATTATAATCTCTGAATTTGAAAAAATAATTCAAATGCAAATAAAGTAAATTTCTTCTCTAAGATGAATGTTTTTTAAGGAAAAAGACTATATTCATTCACCTTTATAAATAATTCTTAAAACTAACAAGTTTTGAGTTATTCAGATTTTTAAATTTAGATTTTGTAAAAAAAATGCACACAAACTATAAACACACCCAAAATTAAAAATCTTGCAAACTAGATGTTTCCCTAAATCTTTAGTCTTTCAGTAAGCCTAGATGCAAAATCACTATCCATTTGATTTAGATGTTTTGAATAAATGAATATGAGACAGTGCATGCCATCCTAGAATATTAAAAAGAATATTAAAAAGACATGATAGTCATTGAATATTACAAAGGTGATTCAGTGCACTGCAGTGCTACCAATAAAATTTGGGGAGTGTGTAAATGATTCAGTATAAGGAATATACAGTTTAGTTGTATTTTGTAGGGTGCAATTGATAGATGAAGTCAATGTTGATTTTTTTTTCAGATTCTCTAAAATAATCAACAGTAAATTAAACATTGATAGTTATTTGAATATGAGAGTTCTGTATTTGTTACACAGCACAAAGAAATATGAGCTTCAGTTGGTTTTCATCTTAATTAGTTTTGACTCATGTACACCTGTTTCTCATTACTTGTAAGAGAGTTATAGCAATGCTGATGGACAGGGGAAAATAAGTCAGCTTTGCTACAAAATAGAAGGTTGCAACTGTCCAAAGACTTTACTACAAAATATTTCATAATTTATATGGAAAAGGCATCAGTTTAGAATGTTTCCATTTGTCAGTGTTAGAAACATTGTGCTTGAGAGTATTTCAAGTATTGAAAATACCCTGCCAATAAATAAACATTACATGATTTTTAAACTTTTGCAGCACAAAAGCGAATAGTTGAATTCAACAGCAATTTTCATTTTCAAGAATCATTCTGGCATCTTTATAGCAGTCTTTGAACATATGTGTTCAATTATCTACTTTAAATTCCACACTGAACATTTTTTCTACATACTGTTGAATTCCTAAAGACAAAATTCATTAAAATAACCTAAATTATTTTTCAGCTAAGTAAATTCAAAAATCTATCTTTTCCTGTGAATCTTATGTAATTCTATTATTATTAACTGAGTACTTATTATATGTAGACACCATTACAAGAATTTATGAGATTATTTTTTTCATAGTAATTGTGAAACATAGAATTTATAGGGTAAATAAAATTATGTACATTTTACGGGTAAATAAAACTTAAAAAAATTATTAAGATATGCCAAGTCTCAGAGCTATTAAATAACACACCTAAAGTAGTAATGTTACAGGGCAGGGAGAGGGGCATCTCACAACCCCCAAACCTGCCCATTCAAAATAGGTTCTGCCATCTGTCACATCAAGACAAAACATTTAAGACCTGCAATGGAAAGGAACTTTAATACAGTTAGTGAGCAACAAAGACAAGACAAGGAATATAGTTTCCAAATCAAACACCCGTTACCCATCATCTCCTGGGTAAATGCCCAGCCAAACAGGGTTGGCCCAAAGCAGGCACCCTGAGGCCTGAATGCCTGCTACAAGTGTAAGGCACCTTCTGTTGGGAACCTGTAGGAAAGGGTCGGAAGGGGCCCAGCACAACTGGAACAAAAGGAGAAAAATGGAGATAAAAACTGCTATTGTTAACCTCCCCGCCAGGTCTCTCACCGACATCTGTTACAACCAGTCTAGGACCAAGACAGGCACAGGTTCTTCACATGTCTCTCTACAATCTGTGTTATCTCTAGGTATCCTTCTTGCTCTCCATCTTTTTTCCTTCCTCTAGTCTCCTCTCCAGTTTCTTCTCCTCCCTGCTCAGCACACCCTCCCTTAGGTGGGGCAGGGAATCTGGAACCTTCCCTTTTCCTGGGGACCACCCTCTTACAATTAGTGAGAAGTTAATTCTAAGCTTTCATTCTTTTTTTCTTAAGATTTATTTATTTATGCATATAAGCTGGAGTGTAGGCCAGAGGTGTGGGGAGGTAAGAGGATTCACCAGGGGCAGAATGGGGAGCAGAACAGGCAAATCGACTGAAGAACACTTTCATTCTTAACATACTGCTCTATAACTGTATTTGCTCAATTGCCTATAATCTCAATGTTTAAAGAACACTCTTCAGAATTAATTATTAGTAGAAAAGAAAAAAGATTTCTGCTCATGACTTTTCACATTTGTTGTTGTTGTTGTTTTTGGGCAAAAGTTATTTTTACATTCCAAGATTAGTAAAAGGAATAAGTAAGAATAGCCACTTTGCCTACTTTTCTGAATTATGATAAAAAAACGAGTTATAGCATGTGAGATGATGTTATATTTTGAAAGTGCTATGAAAATTTATTGTATGTAATTGTCACATATTAGGTGCTTCTATGACATGAAAAGTACCTATTGGTTTAAATTCCTCATGACAATATCTAAGCAAAAAGAAATTGCTGCCTGTTTCAAAAGACAAAATGTAACACTGACAGGTCATTTTATCTGATGAAATCTGTGAGTCCTCCTTGTAAGCCTTGGACTTTTCAGAAAGTCAGAGCAGATGAATGTATGTGACAATTTTAAATGTTCCCAGGAAAAAGTGCAGATTCATAGGGCCTCGTTGTTCCCTGGTTTTGCAGTACTTGTATACTTAGATAAGTTATATCACGACATCATCATAAGCAAAAGTAATGACAAATTACAGTAACATGAAATTCTAGAACATGCCATCTTCTAAAAATCACTATATATATATATCATTTGGAGCCCCCAGGTGACATTCGGTGAGAGCAAGATATGCAAACTTAAACGCCCAAGTGACATGCAAAATAGATCATGTATAAAGGGTACATGACAAACATCTATCATTATTGACATTAAGGAATGTGGGCCCACTAATGCAAGGTACTCCAATTTAAGTAAACATCCATATATTTTACTTATTCTCAGCTTTCTTAAGATGTAATTAAAATACATTATACAGCATTAAGGTTTACAACGTGATGATTTGATACACATATAAAATGTTCACCACAATAAGGTTAGTTAACAACACATCCTTCCCCTCTCATAATTGTGATCTCATTATTGATGTTATGGTTAAAACATTAAAATCTTTTTCTTATAGTACCTTCAAATATATGATGCAGTACTGTTATTTTTAAGAGATAGCAGGAATTGTTTCTTTGAGTGAAATCCTCCCAATTTTTATATTGTTAAAAACTAACTCAAATTAAAACAAGGCAAGCAGGAAGGACAAATAATTCTATTAGTGGAATTCATATTGCAGTCACCTGATTATCTCTTTCTTCATAAGTTTTTGATGGTATATTTCTTATATTACTCTCTAGAAACCATTATATCATTATCATTTGATACTTATAAATATCATTTATTTCTTCCCACTTTAAACATCATGTATTTCTGAAAACAAGTCTGAAACACATTTTAAAATAATGAAGTTCAGCAGTTATTTCCAGTTATTATCATCAGTGGAATCTTTTATTTCTGATCCTGGCAGAAGTACCAACAAATTTCAGGTTCTGTACAGAGCTCAAGCTGCCTTAGGGAGTCATCTCCATTCTCTCTTCCCTCTGCAACCTGATTACTGTGTGTAGATATGGCTAGACTTTGCATATTCTAGGAGCAGCTGCTCTGCTCAGGAAAACTTCAATTAAACACTGCATATAGAGATGCTCGAGGGGAACTGGTCATTGCTGTGGTGAGGGTTGCATTTGTTTTCATAAGTTTGGATAACAAAGCCTGAGACTCTCTGGTAATTATCTAGACCAAATGTCTGTGCACATTGGTATCTTCCTGCTATATTTAGAAAGGCACAGGATCAGCTCCTCTATAAACTCCTAAGTACAATGCAAACTCTCTTGCACAATAGAAATAATGCTTTCATACCACTGTTGATTTTGTGAAGTGAGAGAAAGGAGACAAAGCTTTGGAAACATTTTAGATTCCATAGATAAAAGACTGGAAAGTAAATCCAAACTGTTGGTGTCATACGATAGAATAATAAGAACATTTTCTCCCTTCTGTTTCAGCTAAGATAACCATTATAACTTTGACTAAGCTTCTGAACTCTACGCTACATGCTTGACTTTCTGTTGACAAGTCATCATGAAAAGATTGAGGCACGTTCTAGTGGAATTTTGATTAACATCTCTGTGTGGGATTTCTTAGTAGGAACTGGGAAAGGAGAAAAAAAGAAAACAGAAATACAGTCTCTTGAACCCAGGGTCACCTCTATTAATTTTCTAATTTCCACTTCAGAAAGTCTTTTCCGATTTTACCATCATGTCCCTTTGAAACCTTTTGAAGGAAGCTTGATGCTGTATCAATTATCAAAATGTCACTGATGTTGCTGAAGTTTTAAAAATTAGGTCAACATTCCAATATATACTCTGCTTAATGTTTCTTTTTAAAGGTTAAGATACCTTAGTCAGGTTTGGCAAGGATCAGTGTTAATGTAGACTAACAATTCAAAGCAGGAAAGTTAACAGCAAAACCCTGCTTTCGAGGGGAAGCTTAATTTGATTTGAAACATGACAAATTTTGAATATGGAACACTTATTATAAAATCTGTATAATCCTCAGCAAACATACAACCCAAGTCTATAATTGGAAAACATAATTTTCTTTCAAGGATAAGGAAATCTAAGTGTCCATTCATAACACTGTGCCTTAGATGAAATACTATTTTATCATCAGCAATGCTAGGGTTAAAGAAATATTATTTTCAATGTTTTTTTTAAATTTACCTTAGTAACTTAAAAAATTGTTTCTAGTTGATGCAGACATAGCAGAAGATGAAGAGCAAATTTATTATAATCCTGTGTATACATGGATATATCTGTGCTTATACTAAAAATACATTGTCATCGGATTTTAATTTCATTTTGGGATTAAAAACAGTGTCATAAAGATAACGTCCAAATATTGAGAGGCAGATGTACCAGCTATTAATAGGTCAATATTACTATTTCTAATTTCTGAATTAAATACCAAAGTCTTTACCAAGTAAAGCTTCCTTTTGATGGGTCTTGGAAAAATAGGTATATACCATTTTGATTTCTATTTTTGCTAGCATGCCAGGCTGTTTATAACTCAAATCTGTATTTTACTCTTAACATAGGAAGCAAGAGAGCATGAAACCTAGAATAGATTGTCTACGGTACTTTTAGGTCACACTATAATATCAGAACAGTGCTTTCTGGTTTAGAGTCAATTTTTTTTTCTGACAGAAAACTTTCCAAGAGATAAAATATTAATAGAGAACCACATTTAAAAAATTATGATAGAGACCATCTTTTCAAATAAAGGCAAAAATAATTTTAAATATACTAAATACGTACAGACATATTTTACTTATTTTTCGAAAGAAGGAAAAGGAGTAGGGTAAAATGTAAATAAGCATGGGAAATACTGATTTTGAGAGAGAGAGAAAATTTAAAGACTAGAGAAGTATCAGGGAAAGATGCTTAGAAAGAGAAAAGTAGAGTGAGACAGAAAGCTGGAGACAGATAGCAAGTGAGCAATTTCTATGGTTCTACAATTTGCGTGAACCAATTTGTGTAATTTTGGTTACAGGCTATGAAACAGCTGAGCTCAGAAATAGGGGGGTAAATTGTGCCATTAGATTCCTTGAAAATGTTAATTATCAGTTCACCTTTGCAGCTCTTCACTTGCTCTTAGTCCTTACTTCTCAAGGACAATCTCTGAATGAGGAATACAGAAAGAGGACACAAAAAGCCCAGCAGATGAAAATGTGCTTTTTGGTGTGTTTTCCAAACAATGGTCAGAGAATTCTCAAATTAAGTAAAGAATAAAGAAGTTATTTTGAGAAAACTAAAGAATACAAAATAAAATAGTGCAAAGGAACTTATATTGAATAGTGGAAATAAAGGAAATCAGAATGACAGTCTGTGGAGGAATAGGAATGGGTTGGAGGGAAGCTTTTTAGAAGAGATCTTGGTCTTCTTATCTACAGCCATAGCTCTCATTGCTTCCCAGGGCAAACCTTTGGCTCCTCATCTGAAAAACAGTGTGACAGTATTTGAAATACTACTTATTAGAAGTCTGATCTTAGGAAAATTTCCTAAATTTTTGTGCCTCCATTTTCTCAACTTATGAGTAGAGATATTAGTAGCTACCAATGGTCTCCTTAGTCCAACCTCTGTTCATCTCCATTCCCCTGACTATAAAGCCCTTTTGCCACCTATCCTTGAATTAATATTTTATCTATGCCATCATAATGGAGCTTTCATTTTATCTTTATCAAACCACAAAAATCATTTTGCTTTTCTTACACAGTGTGTACAGCATGAGCTAGCACCACTGCATATTGTCTGAAGGAAAGGAAATTTCCACCTATTCCTTAGGTTTTTTGTTGGGGGGTGGCTGGGGGGGAATGGTCCAGCAAGCAAATGGACATCGGACAGATTAGTTGGAGTAAAGAACACATTTATTTACATATTATAGGGGTTTTTAATAGATGTTGATTCCAAGTTCAGTGAAGAAAGAATAGGTATATATGCTGTGCTAAGGAATGCAATAGGAACCTGGAGCTACAAGGAAAGGGAGGGGGTTCTCACATGATGAGAGGGTGACTCATGACGAACACCAGATGCTCTGAATTAGATGTTTACCCTGCTATGTAGATGACTTTCTCTGATGGAAAAGCTATTTCTGGTTAAAAACCCTGATTCTGAGTAATAACCTTAATTTTTATCCTTCCTGATAGTTAAGGGAGTGGTAAAGTGTCCTGCTAGCCTGCAGGACCTGGGCTAACCAAAGCTCAAAATAAGTCACATGTCAAAATGGCATTGGTAGGGCCTGTTCTGAATATACTGGGGATACCTATCTTTTAATATATTTCTTCATGTTCTGGAAATACCCAATTATTTTAAGTTAGCCTAGAAGTTAGCCTAGAAATTCTTTAAGGTTAGCATGAATGTTTGCTGCATCTTGACAAGTATGTTCAGTACAAGTAAGCAGTGAGAATAACTGGGAGAGTTATTAAACCCCAGTTTCATATGAAGGGTGATTGAAGGTAGAATATAAGAGCCTTTTACTTCATTTTAGTCACTGGTAGCCAAATGACTTTAAAAATGTATTTATACAATAAAAAAAAACCATTAAAAGTGGAATAAAATTCTTGGAAATGATAGAATTCAACTAACAAGATTTTATTTGAATATATTTTATTTCTATTAACAAATTGAGAATATGTATGGAAAAGCTTTGATCCTCCTGCAGTTGAATACAAAGAAGATAAGATATTGTCTGAAAACACCACTAAGGGATGTATTTTTAGAGTGCCTTCATGCAAGCAGGACTTTAAAGATGTAGCTATTGCTGCACTAAAACAGCATTAGAGATTTTCCAGTTTCTACAGCTTCTGTAGTTTCATGGAAGCACAAATAATCACTCCCTTTTATAATATGCTTTCTAGCACCCAAGAAAAAAAAAAGAGGAGAAAACAATAAACAAAAAAATCATAGCAGTTAACGTTCACTTTTTATGTTCGTTTCTAAAACCTATTTCTTAATTGTTTCTTTTTCTAGAGAAGGTGTAAAACAAAAATGAAGTGTTAACATGACTGACGTGTGTTGCATTGACTCTGCTACTCCAGTTGTAATCATAAGATTCCTGAAAGTATGTACTATTCCATAATATATGCATAGATTGTGACACCACAAGTTTCAACAGCATAAAAGGGAATTATAAAGTTTAATTTCTTCTTTCTATCTGTTTTCTTTCTAATGAGAGAGTAATTAGAGAAAATTATTAGATCAAATGCAAGACTTCTACCCATGAGATTAAAGTGCTCTCTTTTAGTAGAGTCAAAAAGCACTAGATATATAGTCACATTTTTCCTCCTGTATTCATCCAACCTACTTTCAGTGTAAAACCTCCTATCTCAAACTTACTTTGTTTCTGAACAACTTTCTCTTTTTGTATTTAAACTATATATATATATATATATATATATATATATATTTTAAATGTTATATATATGCATAATTTTATGATTACAGAACAAGTTTACATGGCATTTTGGACTTCATAATGAGGCAGACACTGCTTCAGTCTTCTCTATTCCTATAACTGATAGGTTTTAAAGCAGTAGTAAATCTAAGTAAGTTGCCCCCTTCTGCATGTTGTTTTAATTTCTTAATGACTAACAAAGTCAACCTGTTCAAAACTGCCATACAGATCTCTATCCCATTAATGAAGCAGGATTCGTCAATTACTTACTGATCTCTTGCCCACTGATCATTCTTGCATGCTTCCATAGTCTTGAAAATACACAGGCCTGTCTGCCTCCAATATGTTTAACATTTAATTCTGATTCAAATGCCACTGAGACTCCCTAAGACATCTTTTATTCCTGTTCTTACATGCCAAGATTCTC
This sequence comes from Scalopus aquaticus, assembly GCA_004024925.1. Classification (NCBI taxonomy): domain Eukaryota; kingdom Metazoa; phylum Chordata; class Mammalia; order Eulipotyphla; family Talpidae; genus Scalopus; species Scalopus aquaticus. Next base: position 11,319 of record PVIJ01012713.1, read on the forward strand.
ATCCTTGTTGGTGTGAAAATACAGCCCAAGGAGCAGAAATTGTACAATTAGGAGTAAAGAAACTTTCCCTTAGAGCTAGGAGTCATTACAAAATGATGATTATAGAGTTTCCAAATGAATTCTTGACATTAACAAGGGTCATGTTCAGATTTGTTGTTTTTGGATCATTGTTATTGTTGCTCTCTGTGTCTATGTGTTTTCTTTTAATTAACCTAAAAGAAATATACTGAAAATTCTTAATGGATTTTTTAAAAATCTCTTAGGAACATTTACTGGTACCTTGAAAAGCATGATTCATAAGAAGATTAACCTTTGCATGAACTAAAAGAAATTTATGAGTGTAGAGCATTTTATCGAACTTTATAATTGAAAATGAGTTCATGACACTTGAAAAATCTGAAGCAAGTTCGATTTTTTTATCATATATGACTATACAATAATCCCATTATCAGGTAAAAGGTGAAATATTATTTTATTCACTAGTTATCCATATGTATATATGAATAACATGCCATCTCAACATATTTTCCATTTCAAAATAATCCCATTTTCCTTTATTTCAATTTGAGTGGATTATTAGCTTTATGTGTGATGCTCTTCATGTAAAATATATTCAAATGACCAATTTGAAATAATACTAATGCTCAATAAAAGAAAATAGAAGGAAATCAGCTCATGTAATACCTAATAAATTTGGAAGAATCTTCTTATATTTACATAGAAATATGGTAAAATTTGACCATATTTTATTTGCATGTCCTCAAGTTACTAAGTAAAACTAACCAAGAAGCTATTAGAGTCTTGGTAGATGGTGACAATTTTATTCTTTTCCAGAAATTGGGGGGAAAATATTTTGGTACAATTCTAAAATTTAAAATATTTGTTCCCAAGAACCATGACCTAATGTATTATTTCTAGTTCTATTTTTTTTTTAATCAAAGCACAGTTTTCTTTTAATCCAAACTCAGATTTCCCAAAAGTGAGAGATGTCTTGCTAATTATGGATCAGGACTAAAAACCTTGCATTCATTATAAAAAATATGTTTATAACCATGTAAGTGTTATTATTCCATTTTTGTTTATCATTCTTACATATGATAAAACTGAGGACCAGAGAGAATATCTTAGCTGTGAGTGAAAAAACTATAGTGAATCACTAATAAGGGAGAAAATGAGATAATTTCCCTTGAAAAATATCAGTGTATGCTTTCAAGTGGGAAAACTACAGATTTCTTATGACTTATATATTTGTCAATGTGTTGAACTTTTATACATATAATTAGCATGGTAATGCCCTGCTCTTATTAACCTACCTTCATTACACTATTCCAATCATATGGAAACTATTTTAGTAAATATTTCACTGAAATAGCTGTGGTAATTAGAAATATTCTACACTGTTCAGAATTTATAAATATTTATTCTTAATATGTAGAGAACAACATGACAAAGATGACAAACCATGTAAATGTAATTACTATGAGATAATTTAATGGTAACAGAAAAATATAAATATCTTATGACAAATATTTGTGTTAATCAAAAATTAATTTCTTGATTACCTATTCCTTTATTTTTTAAGTATAATGTGCCTTTTTTCTCTGTAATACACATTATATACTACATTAATCTCCGTCTATTTCAGAAATATGTTGTCAAAATCATTTAATTTAGTAATTTGCTTCTAACACATTTGTAGAGGACCCACCACTAAAACTCTAGTTGATTATTAAGAATGCACCACAGATAAGGCCTCCCTAGTGGCGCAGCGGTTAAGTGCTGTGCTGTGGAGCTGTAGGCAGCGGCGAAGCGAGTTCGACGCCCAGCCAGGGAGATTCCCACATGGCACTGCAGACCTCTCCTGCCTTGCCCGCTACTCCCCGCAAAGTGTATTTCTATCGATCGGCCTGTGCTGTTCCCCACTCTGTTTCTGGTGAACCCTCTCACTGCCCCACACCTCTGTCCTGTACCCCAGTTTGTATGCATAAATAAATAAATCTTTAAAAAAATGTGCCACAGGTATGAATAATCAAAAAATTTCCCAAGGTGATTTTTTTTTAGGATTTTATCTATTTATTTTTGCATAGAACAACTGGGGTATAGACCAGAGGGGCAAAGGGGGTGAGAGAACTCACCAGAGACAGAGCAGAAGCAGAACAGCAAGATCTGCTGAAATACACTGCTGAGGGGAACAACAAGCTAGACAAGAGCGGTCTGCTGTGCTATATGTGTTAGCTCCCTGGCCAAGGATTGAACTCATGCCATCATGGTGGACCAGTGTCTTGGTATCACTGAGATTTAACCCCAAGGCCAATGGGGAGGTCCCTCCCCAGGTGATTCTTATGTGATGGTTTAGCAACCACTTATCTAGAGAATTTAGTTTTCCTAATTTGTTCCTTGACTGACTTCTAATTTGATTTTTATGGTTTTAAGCATGATTTCTTTTAAATTAGGTGGGCTCCAACTAATTATTTTAACATTTGTTTACCTTGACGATGTAAATGATAATGCTATTAAAGCATGGATGATAATTACAGTAATATTCTTTAACTATATGCTATTCCTCAGTTTTTTAATAGCCTCACAAATATGTTCTTTATAAGCAGAGAAACCACACTAAGGATTTTGTTAAGTTCAGAACAAATCCATGGTACTGATATACTAATAGTTCAGAGCATATGTTTAATCAAGGTTTATCAGCCCCACTTTCTGAATTTAAAGTCTTACTATATCCACATTGCATATATATTATTTATTTATTAATTTCTTTAAATTTATTCACTTTCTAAACTCAGCTATATAAAAAGTCATATCACTATTATAAAAATAAAATAGTAACACTGCCATGAAATAGAAGACAATTTAAAAATAAGTGCAATGATTCAGAAATGTTCTACAAGGATGCAGTTTGATTAATCAATGCAATTTATTGGATTAACTGATTAACAAAAGGAACAATTAAACTCATATGATCATCTCAATAGATGCAAAGAAAATTATTGGCAAGATTCAATTTCCATTATGATGACAAACTCAAAAAATGAGGGCATAATTACAACAAAGGGCATTTGTTGTGACAAATCCACAGCTAAGACAAGTGAAAATCTGAAATCTTTTTCTTTATGGTCAAATACAAGACAGTTATGTCTACTTTCTCCACTACCATGCAACATAGCATTAGAAATCCTAGCTAAATAAGTTAGGCAAGACAAAGATAAAGGAAAATATTGGAGAAGGATTAAAATTATCACTTTTTCAGACAATGTGATAATATATAGAAAATCCTAAAGATACCACTACAAAGCTATTAGAAATAATAAATCAATTCAGAGAAATGACAGGGTAGAAGGTCAATATATATAAAGCTGCTACATTCCTATACACAAACCAGAAAAAAAAGAAATCCAGAAAGCTATCCCACTTATAATAGAATCAAAATGAATTCAATACCTAGGAATAAACTGAACAAAGGAAGTGAAAAACCTATACAATAAAAGCTATACATTGTTGACTTAAAAACTACAACAAAGAAATGAAAAAAAAGATCCCTGCTCATGGATTGGAAGAACTAACACTGGTAAATGGCCATCTTATCCAAAACAATATACCGATTCAATGCTATTGCCATAAAAAATTCAATGATATTCTCTATAGAAAAAGAATAAATGGTGCTGAAATTTATATGGGACTACAAAGTGCCCTGAATAGTCAAAGAAATCTTGCCAAGAAAAGAGGAATGGAGAAATCACATCCCAGATTTCAAACACTACTACAAAGATATAGTAATCAAAGCAGTATGGCATTGCTTATAAAAAAGACAAACAGACCAATAGAATGTAATCAAAAGCCTAGGAAATAATCCCACACCATATGGACAGTTAATCTATGAAAAAGGAGCCAAAGGTATATCTTGGATAAAGGAGAATCTTTTCAACTAATATTTCTGGGAAAACTGGATAGCCACATGCGGAAGAATAAAATATATTAAAGAAAATGGGCAAAACATTTGATGACATTTAGCTATTCAAATACACACTGCAGGTAGTAAAATAGGCTTGTACCTTGATTGACAGATTCTAAAGCCCAGTTTATAGTCATTGAAATATATTGCTTCTCAGTGAAGTGTATAGTTTTTGTTGTTGTTGTTTGTTTGTTTTTGTTTATTTTAGTTTTGCTTTAGTTTATTTCTTCTGGTACATAACTATATAGTTCATTCATTGATTACTTAGGTAAACTCTTTTTATTTTTAATTCCAACTAGGATGTAAGATAATTTACAAAATGCACTATCCACAGCAAGTTAAAATTAGTTAAAAAGCATGAAAAAGAAAGTTGACATTTAGGATAAAAAGTTGGAACCAGGGTGAAGTTGGGGCCCAAAAATATGTCATAAAATCTACACACACTTTACAGAGGAAAGTTTCATATCTGGCTTTAGCTTTGTTGCCGCCAAAGAAGGACGCATAATCAGGTGTATTGTCAGTGGAGTTTGTAAGATTAAAACTGTATGGTGGGCCTTGCTGGTGGCGCAGCGGTTAAGCGCTGCATTGTGGAGCTGTCAGCGGCTGAGATGTGAGTTCAACACCCAGCGGGGAGATTCCAAATGGCGAGGCCTCGCCGGCTGCTTCCCTCAACATTGTATTTCCATCGATCTGCCTGTTCTGCTCCCCACTCTTGTCTCTGGTGAACCCTCTCATCACCCCACGTGTCTGACCTGTACCCCAGCTTGTATGCATAAATAAATAAATAAATATTTTTTAAAAACAACTGTATGATAAATGGATGTTAACTTGACTTATTGTGATCACTTGCAATATACACACAGTCCAATCACTATGTTGTACATTTGATATTGAAGTCATATGTAAATTTATTTTTGCTGAAGAACCCATGACTGCTTAATTTTATAGTAAAATTACTCAAATAACTTTTTTTTTTAAGATTTATTTCTTTATGCATACCAGCTGGAGTGCAGGACAGAACGTGGGGAGGTGAGAGAGTTCACCAGAGACAGAGTGGGGGACAGCACAGGCAGATCAACAGAAATACACTGCTGAGGAGAGCAGCGGGCGAGGCAGGAGAGGTCTGCCACACCATGTGGGAATCTCCCGAACCAGGTTTTGAATTCGCACCGCCACTGCCGACAGCTCCTCAGCGCAGTGCTTAACCACTGCACCACCAGGGAGGCCCTCAAATAACTTTAATTCAAAGGCAAAACCAAACAACAACTGCTGTTGCAAAACCAAACTTCCATCTGCGAGTGGAAAAGCTTATTATTAATATGCTATGAAATATTATTTTATGTGGATATACTTAAATGTGGATTCATTTATATGTGGATTATAGAAAATAAAATGAAGGAACAGACAAAACCAAACAGTAACAAAGACTAGAAATATGACTGTAGAACTAAGACAACAATTCTACAAGACAGCAGGATTAGGAAGACAAGGAGGAGAGGAGCCACAATGGATTTTGGTGGAGCACTAAGGGTGCCTTGGTGGTAGATGTGATTTGGTGACATGCTTCTGAGGAAGTGTGATCCTGTGTCTTTGAGTAATATACAGTACTGTAAACCAGTGTAACTCCAATTAAAAAATATATATAGTTGATTAGTGTTAACCATCTTAAACTATTCTTGGCTATACATAACTGTTTGCTAATTATCTTGAGAGGATGAAAAGGGAATTAACTGTTCAATTCTCTGACTAAAAGTCATTAATGATTAGTACTCATGATCTGTATAACACCTCAAGCAATTGTTTGCTTAGTGGTTTCTGAAAAAAAAAATTGTTTTTGGTCCAGTCCAAAGGGCTTTGGTCTACTTCAAGGTCACTGACTTAGTTCAAAAGAGGCAGATAATGCAATTTCTCTGTATTGGCTCCTCACCCCCATTTTTAAAAATGGCTTTATAGATGTCAACTTTTCATACATACAATTGATTGGTAAACTGAGATATTAATCTGCAGTTCTAGAGAAGGAAAGGGATATGAAACATGAGATGAGATATTAAGAGATAAAAATAACAGCATCTAATATATTTCCGTTCAGAATACTAGAAAGAGAAAATAGAATGCTAGTAAGACAATATTTGAAGAGATAATGGCTGAACATTTTCAATGCCTGAAGAAATGAACATTTAAATTAAGAAATTTCAACAAAATCCACACCAGAAAAGAAAAAGAAACACTGGACACATCATAGTGAAATTGTAGAATTCCAAAGACGAAGGAAATGTCTTACACATTATGAAAAAAGAAAAGACACGTAGTCTGTAAACTATCAGCACTTATCTGAGAGGCAACTTCTCAACAACAGAAGGTTGGTGCTAATGGAACAATACCTTAAATTTTCTAAAAGGAAATAACTCGGTTAAGATTGTAAACCAATCAACATACATTTAAAAACAGGATAAAATACAGATATTTATATACAGTGTTTACCTTCAATAGAAATGTATTAAGGAAACCACTAATTTCTTTTAAGAAAAAGGAAAAATATTTAAGAGAAGTTTAAGGTGCAAGATATAAATGTACAAAATATTGATAGTCGTGTGATAAATCTACATTAATGCTGACTCCATAAAATAATTTGTGTCTGTGAGTAACATACAGTTCCTCAAAAACTGAAAGTGAGACTAATAAAATGAGACTAATAAAATTCAACATTAGAAAAAAATACCACATAAGACAGAAGAAAAGGTTCAGGTAAAATAACTCCACATTTTTTGTGTTGAGGGGTGAGTAGGACTAAAATAATGATTACTTACAAATTAAGCTCAATCTACCTGTATCTATCTATTATAATGCTAACAATGACCATTAATTATTATTATATAATTTTTATCAGAAATGACTGAAGAGGAAAAGTACAGGAAAAAAGAAAACTCACCAAAATACAAACTAGTAGATTTACTTTTACTCAGTTTTCTAATGAAATTTCCTTATTCACACCTTTTTTGTTCTGAATTTGTGAGATTAGTATTTTGATTCTAGATGCTGAAATAAATCATCTGCCCCTATTATCATTGGCCGCCGTGATATGATCCAGAACTCCCCGATTGGCCACTACAACAGCATTGAAGAACAAAGATTATTCCAGTATTAGTAACTTTACCAGCTTTCAAAATTTCATTGCATAAAATTCTGTTAAATTTCTACCACTTTTAGAATATAAACATAGACAACAAGGGTAGAGTGTGTTTAGCTACTTTTGATTTTCTTATGAAAACCAATTCAAGTTATAAGGAAAGAATTATTTTTAGACTTAAACATTTGGTTCCTTGTGATGTGTAGTAGATTAGAGTTGTGAAACCAATAAGCATTTCTTTTCATTTCCTTTTCATTATTTTTACTAAAGAGCACTGTCCCTGAATGGTTCAAATCTTATCACATAGTTAGTAACCTTTGACTTAGAGGTTTGTCCTTCAGACCAAGAAAACATGGAAAAAATGAATGTGAGAACTGGGCTTGACCCAGTATATAAGAAAAAGGGTGAAATTCAATCAATTTCCAAAAGTAGTGACAACACTATTCTTCACTGATCTTGGTAAATTAGATTCCTCATTATCCCACCCTAACAAAGTCTAAAAGTAAATTGTGTCACCTGTGTGTATATCAGTTTGGCAAACTGTTTTCAAGGAGTAAGAGTGATGGAATGTGGCTTGGGCTAGTGTGCCTTCTGCATAGATAGCAAGCAGTAGGATTAAAGTCTAGCAAGGCTTTTTTTTTTTTTTTTCCCTCCAGAGTATCAGAATTACTTTATTCCTGGATCATTTTGCAAAATTAAGTGACAGAAACCAAAATTGGGATTTATAAGTGTAAATATATGTTTAAGTAAAATCCATGAAAGGAAGCACTGACCTTCGCTATCAGTGGAGATAACCCGATTGAATTCTGCTCATTTGTAGACTGATTTATAAATATCTGACATAGTGAGAGAAATACTCATCCCAAAGATCCATGCAGCTCTTCTTTCTGAATGGATTGTTCTTGTTAACTATCAGCTGTTCCTAACTACCTAGCTACAGAGGGAGGAAAGCCACAGTGCTGACAGGGCACAAAAAGGCGTAAGCTAAAAATAAAGTTTTCAAAATACATGGAAGCATGTGATGCATGGAATTTCAGTCTAGATAGAATGTTGAGTGAATTAGGTTCTCATGAAAAAGGCTTTTATAAAAATATATGTGACAATTTCACATGCAGCTGATGAGAGAAGAATGAGAAAGGCTGAGAAGGAAGTTTGTCCTTTGGCAGGCCGCCAGGCTCCCTGCAGCAAGCCTTTTGCTCCCTGCAGCAGAAAGTGATGTGTAAACAATTCATGGCACCACTGGGCAGAAATGGGCATCCTTTCACTGAGGGGTGAGCGGTATATGAGAGGAAATCAGAAGGAAAATAGTTACTTCTTTTGCTTCTCTTACATTTGATTAAATTAAAATGAACATTTTAAAAAGCATATTAATTCTTGAATTCTATTTTACTGGCTTCTTGAATACAAATAGAGAACCCTGCTCTGAGTTTCCTATAATATACAAAGAGAGCATATTGTTTTCACACACATACAGAAAGAGATGGGTTGTAATGTCCAAATATTTTCAAGGAAATGCTGTTTTAAGTAAATGTGTCGAGTTATGCAAAAGGTAATTTCTTACTTTCCTATGTCTATTAAATATTTTAAAGCTGATTTTTATCTGATGAATTATAAATCTGGAGATGGATTGATCAATGTATAATTTTGCATATATAATTTCAAAGACTATGCTTATCTAGTCACTGGGGAAGTAAACACGCCTCCACAATAAGAAACAGCTCAGTTCAGCATGAAGTGTGGGCATGCATGAGCACCAGTGCAGATGAGGTGTGAGATGAGTCTCCTCAGAAGCTAGGAAACAAGCTGTGATGGAAAGGTATGGAGGTGTGATCAGGCACCTGTCAGAGCAAGCCCTCTCCTCCCTCAAAAGCCCATGGGGGAAAGATCCTTGTCCTTAAACCCAGTCAAAACTGAGCCTGAGAGATTGTGTTTTCCAGTTCAGTATGTCTTCAACCACCTAGGTGGAGATCTTTCTCTATTAAACAGAGAAAGTAGCCAAGAAAATTCCAGCACTAACATTCTTATAATTTCAAGCAACATTTCCTTTTGATGCTATAATTTTTCAGTTAATGAACACCTCTCTTAACATTTTACAAAGAAAGGCAAGCCTTTTGTGAGATTATTAGGATGAGAAGACTATTGCCTTCATTTATTTATAAGCATGTCTTTCTTGAGTTCTAGATTATTTCATCTAACTTGAGTTCCTATGTATTTACAAACCAGAGCAGAGTCTAACTAAAAAAGTCATGAAAAAAGTGAATTTAAGTTTAAAAACATCTTGCTAAACACATTATGGGATATGATTGTGCTTATAAAAAAAAGGTTTTAGCACAATCTCAAGTTATTTGGAAATGGCACTATGTTAAGTGAAAAGTAATATATAGGGCCTCCCTGGTGGCGCAATGGGTTGAGCTCAGCACTGTGAAGCTATTCAGAGCCACTGCAGCACAAGTTCAATACTCAGCCTGGGGAGATTCCCACATGGTGCAGCAGACCTCTTCTGTCTCACCCGCTGCTCCCCTCAGCAGTGTATTTCAGTCTATCCTCCTGTTCTGCTGCCCACTCTGTCTCTGGTGAATTCTTCCACCACCCCACACCTCTGGCCTGCACCCTAGCTTCTATGCATAAATAAATAAATCTTTTAAAAAATGTAATATACAGAAAAATGGAAAAATGAAACTGTTAAATAAAAAAGTTAACATAAAACAAAATTTGCCTGTGGGGTATAGTTGATGGCTTCCTGTGATCGGTGCTACAGAGAATGTGTGGCAGGCCTTCCAATGGGTGGAGTGCAGAGAAGGCTTAGCAGGGTTCAGTTTGACAGCCCTTTGCAGGCAGGGCAGTATAGTAGGAAGTGGGTTTCACTTGTTAGTTGGCTATGCTTTGGGAGGTCTGTGAGCTACCCGCTGACTACAAAGGCGTGATTTATTTTCTCTCAAGCAGATGCGGCTAGGAGAGCCTGTTTGTCCACTATGGAAGACACTCTGGCCCTTTGCTAGCTTGGCAACTTACTGGGGTGAGGGAAGTTTTTATCAGGGATTTATTTTCAGGGCATATAGAGGGTGGGTTTCAAAACACTACCAACCCAAGCCATTATCAGGGAGGTTGTCAAAATGGTGCTTGCTGGTGACTCTGACCCTGGATTATTCCCTAAAGTTTCTTGCCTTCCAGTCCAATGCTGTAAGAGAAGTATCCGGGGTCCTTCACTTATGTGTTGGGCTCTGTTCAGGTCAGTGTTAATGCTTTGGGTACCAGACAAGTGAATCTGCTTGCAGGCCAAGTAAGGACTGGTTTTTCATCTATACTTTTTGCATGGCCTTCTGGCTTTCAATGTAGGGGTACATCTCTGCTACACTAGAACACAGTGTTGGGGTGCTGGGTACAGCCTCCACCCTACTCCCAGGAAAAAGATCCAGACCTTAAAGATCTCTTCCCAATTATGCTTCATTATCATTACCCCTGTGGTGGGTCTATTCCTCAGTCAGTGTCACTCTCTCTCCTTTCCATCTGGGTGCTGCATTTTCATCCTTTGTTGTAGAAGCTCTATGTTTCTACCTCTGTGTAGGTGAATGCATATTTAGTTACAGATTTACTGTGATGTGGGAGGAGGTAAGTGCACATTATCCCAGTTCTGCCATCTTAGACATATCCTCTTCTACTAGATATTTCATAAATTGTTAAAATCTTAGCATTTCATTTTAACCAAAAACTTAATTTTGCAATGTGTTTAACCTCAAAATTTTATGACCAATGATTCTAATGCTGTGTTTGGGATCCCTCACAGTTCACCATTCTCTTGAGTGATGTTCAGTATCTCTGGATCTGGAAGCCACTATTGTATTTAACTGGACCCTCAATCAAATGGGATTATTTTATTTCTCAGTAAAGGAAGTAATAAAATTATAGACATATAAGAGTCTACAAGGGACTCATATATTAATAAAGCACAATATAATGAGGAAAACTCTGGAAAAGGAATAAGGAGAGCAGAGGTGTGGTGGTGGTTGATTCTGTCATTGCATTTTAGGATTTTGAGCAATCGACTCTGCTGCACAGTATGCCCGTCTGTGAAATCTAGCTGTTGTCACTCATTAATATCTTCTAAATTGGAAACTCCAGGATGCTGTGATTTCCAGTCCTCCTCAAGCAACCTCTCTCCTTACAATTTTATCCTTAATGCTTTCTGAAATTCCTCAACAACCCATCATTACTAAATCCATAATCCTAGCTTACTTTTTCACTTATCCTCTTCCTTTGACTTTTTAGAAAGTCACAGAAATATTTATTTAATGAAACCAACTTTCCATATCCCACAACAATTTGTATATTGCTTACTAGTCTGTATGAAAGAGTACTGATTTTTATAGAACCAACTTCTGCTACTCAAGCCTTGGCATTTCTAGTTAAACAGCGTGTGTGTGCGTGCACGCATGCACATGTGCATATGTACATAAGCATGCACATACATGTAGATACCTAAAGCCTAGATAGGTATGCAATACCATTTGTGCCCCTTATAATTCAGAAATCCACTACAGCAAATTCTATGACCATCTTTCAGGGCTAAGTGTATGTACAACTTAACATAAAATCTGGAGGTGGTTAAATAGGGCTGCCAGTCTGATATGCTTCCTTCAAATATTGTTGAACTAGCAATCATTTTGATAAAATAGCTTCCGATAGTGAAGATTTGTTTCTATCCTCGAAAACTTAGTGACCATCCTGGCCACAGTGACACATGTTTCTCCTTTTTATATTACTTTATATCAGATGAAATCTTAGCAAAGATCAGACAAGGAGAAGTATTCTGAATGACAGTACTTGTGTTACTGCACCTGACCATGATACCAACTGCAAAAGGCAACTTTCTGTATTTTTATCAAAAATTTAATTATATATATCAAAAAATTAATTATATATATATTTATTATGTATATTTAATTGTATATATATATATGCTATTTGTTTTCTGGGATTTAAAGACCATTAGACTATTATATACTATTTCCTTGTATTATTTTATATATATATATATATATACACACACACAGGCACACACACATACACACACACATATATAAATATACATCTTTCTTAGTCTCTTAAAAGAGTAAATTTATTACCCTGCAATAGATCTAAATTCAGCTCTCACAATCTAACCAAATGCCTCTGTTCACTACCCTCCACACAGTTTCAACATAAAATAACCGGAAACTGGGAAGTTTTCAAATTTAGCTTGTTTTATTCTTTAAATCTCCATTGTGTGTATTTCTAAGGTCAAGAATATAAGATCTAGGATTAAGCCTATATTTGTTTGACATCTGAAGAGTGACCTACTTTTCAGTACAACTAGATTTGTTGAAATCATTTCTCTGTAAAGCTATTTCCAATTTTAACTTGATTTTTATGTGTGCAAGTCTTGGGATATACATATACATATGAATATAAATCTATATATGTGTGTTGAACAGAGGTTGTATGAAAGAGACTTTTAATCTAGGAATACAGTTTCTTAGTAACAAAAATCATATATAAGTTCAACAAGAAGCTCCTTCTACAATAATATGCCCTCCATTTATTAACAAGGCATTATATTTTCAGAAGCATCTCTAATTTCTGCACAGGGCATCTAATAATCAACTTAAGAGTGCAGTTATAATATAAAAGAGGGAGAAATCAAATAGATATTCAGGCAGCAGAATTATTTAAGTATGAACTCAATTGAAAAGTTGCATGTATGGAGACACCCATAATTTTCAAATCAGGCAAATAAATATCACCAAATTGCTGTACATTACCTAGATTTTGAAAGACTGAAGTCTTATCTTCAGACCTAGAAGTTTAAAAAGATAGTTTAATTTGAAATTAAGCTATAAATGGAAACTATAAATGGAAAAATAAAAACCTTAAATGGAAAAATAAATGTAAACAATAATAGAAATTAAAAAAAAAAAACTTTAGTAATGTATTTCTTCCATTTTTTTCCCCAGGGAATAAAGTCTTATTTTTGATTATGGAGATAAAAGGCTGCTTGCAATTGAAAAATTTAACCTGTTCTCGGGACTCATATAAAACACTGGAGGTCAAGAGAGATAGATTTAAAACTTACATTTACTCCAAAAATTACATTCACATTTCCACATGTCCTGCTTAATTGCAATGAATTGTTTGTATTAAGCTTGATATTGTTCAAGATTTTAAAATATACCATGGATAATATAAAAGAGTGAGCCAGAAGTGTCACATTAACTGTTTCAAGCAGTGGAACATTTACTGGTCAAGATAAACAACCAATCTGAACTATATGAATCAATGTGATCCTAACATTTAACCTTCTTTGGGGACCTCCCTGGTGGCGTAAGAGGTTAAATCTCAGTACTAGAAGCTATCTAGAGCCACTGCAGCTTGAGTTCGATCCCTGGCCAGGGAGCTTCCCACATGGTGCAGCAGACCTCTCCTGTCTCACTCCGCTTCTCCCCTTAGCAGTGTATTTCAGTCAGTCTGCCTGTTCTGCTCCTCACTCTGTCTCTGGTGAATCACCACCCCCTACCCCACACCTCTGACCTACACCCCAGCTTGTATGCATAAATAAATAAATCTTACAAAAAAAACCTTCTCTGAATTTTATTTTCTCATCTACTATTTTCAAGGTTGCAAACTCTCAGATAGCATCAAAGGTCTGGTGTTATTCTGTGTTCTATCAAGGATTATGCAAGACATTTGACTTATACCAAAGATATTGAGAGTCAAAGCAGAGTTATATGGGATTCAATTAAAGATTCTATGTTTTAGTGAAAACAAGATTTTACTAGGAGGCAGAGTATGTGTGTCTAGCACTTGGCTCCATTGCCTATTATATGCATTTTATTTGGAAAGTCACCAAAGCCCATTTAAGATTATGATTTTGCACTTTATAAATGAAGATGCCTCAAAATGTGATTAAGAAAACTAAGCCAAGTAAAAATATATAAATTCTGCTTATAAATGCTAGAGTATTTTATGAATGAAGTACCCTTACATTATACAAATATAGAATGCACTTTATATTTTACCTTATATTATACAAATATAATTCTTTTCCGAACATCTTTAGTGTGCCTCTCATAATCAAATCAATTGAAACATTTGTAGAGCTAGCACATAAGAGTGATATCAAGAGACATTAGAAAACAAGCCAGCAACTTCAGTAAATACATGAGTGAAGATGACTTGATTCCTGATTGCCATCTCAAGTATGTTTGTAAACTTTAGTATTCTCATTACATAATGACTGATACACTTTAAAGTAATGACATCTCATTTTGAGGTTCTTATTCATTTGTTTTATCAACATTCACACAATTAAGAGGTAATTTGCATGTAAATGAATTTAATTTTAGTAAAATATTTCAATTTTACTCCTAGCTCCTAATAATTTTCAAATCAACCAAATAAAGGTGATGGAAACTTTTAGCTTCTGTAAATGATGGGAAATTTTATAGTAGACTTATTGATCTGCTAATAGCAACATAGACTATTGGCAAAATATAAAATATTAATAATTAAAGTAAGTGGAGACTAACAATAATAAGCACAAACCAGAGGAGATTAACCTCGAAAGAATAGAAACATTCTGGGTGTTTACATGGTTTTCCCCTAAGAGAATTTTCAAGTATATGTGACATGCCTTTGATAAAACAAGAACATAAAGGCTACTGTTTAAGGAGTTGGACAATGAAAGTCAGAGAACTGGAAGTTGATAGAATGTGAGAGGAAGCTGAGAAATATAAGGCACCCTTGAAGAACAATGTGACAGTATCAAATAGCATGATATTTATGTAAATAGAGTCCCAAAAGTAACAGAGAGACAAGTATAGGAAAAAAGTTTCTGAAGAACTGTTAGAAAAATTTTCAAGTTTGATCAAAAAAGAAACTTTTGAAAGCAGGCCACCCAGTGAACCCCAAAGAGTATAAATAAAGAAGAAATTGCACATCGGATGTCAAAGACAAAATGCTGAAACAGGAAAAATTCTAAAAGCATTCAGTGAAAAGAAAATGAACACAATGAAATTGAAATGAGAATATATCTTGCCTCTCTGGAAAAATTGTGTGAATCAGAAGAAAGTGGAATAACATTCTAAAAATTCTGAAAGAAAAAATTCAGATGCACAAAAAAAATCTCCAAAAATTTAAGGTAAGTCATTTTCAGGTAAACAAAACATATTATGATAAATTTCTCACAGCAGATATACATTAACATATTGCTAAAAATTTCTCAAGCTAAGGTGAACAACTCCTGATGGAAATTACATGCAAGAAGGAATGGTGAATTAGTAATTGTAAGCATGTAGATAAATAAACTGTTTCAAAGTAAATTAGTTGTTTAATCACATATAACAGCAATGCAGGTACTGGATAGACTGTATATAGAAGTAAATTTTATGAAAAGTAGCACATAGACAATATATAAGTGGAATTACACTGTAATAAGTCTTTTAAATTATATGCATTAGGGCCTCTCTGGTAGTGCAAGAGGTTAAGTCTCACCCTAGGAAGCGTTCGATAGCCCCTGAAGCATGAGTTCGATCCCCAGCCAGGGAGATTCCCACATGGTCCAGAAGACCTCTCTGGCCTCAACTGCAGTGTATTTCAGCAGTGTATTTCAGTCAATCAGACTGTTCTGCTCCCATCTCTGTCTCTGGCAAGTCCTCTCTCACCTCCTCCCACACCCCCCGCCCCATACCTCTGGCCTGTACCCCAGCTCTTGTGGGCATAAATATAAATATTATTTTTAAAACTAAAAATAAACAAATAAATGTACATAAGATTTAATATTAATTAATGATACAATGTGATTAGTGAAGGATGCAGAGTATAATCCTTAAAGCAATTTGGAAAAATTGTCAAGAGATATACATTTTCTTATCCCAAATCATGAATGTAATTTTCATTCCTGTTTCTCTTATCATATTTAGGAAGAGTAAAAACTTATTTTAGGGGAATTTAATGCTTATTTATCATTGGAAAAAAGGAGCAGGCTTAAAAGCTCAAAGAAAACTTTTTTCCCATCAATGTACATTCTGAATAAGGTTGTCTATGTCAGTACAAAGAATAAAGGGTACAGTAAAAAACATCTATCATGATCCTCTGGAATATTTTTAAAACAATTTTATAAAATAGTTTATCACAATGTTAAAATAGTAAATTCTATATTTTCAAAAAGAGGTCTATTGTTTGGCATACTATAAACAAAGAACAAGAATAATGCCACCTTACTCCTTCCCTTCTTTTTCCACTTTTAGTAGTAAAACAAGATGTTCTCTTAGTCCATCTTTAATTTAAGACAAGATACAGTGAATGCAGATGAAGATGAAAGACAGTATCTTTTGGTGTTCAGCATTGTTAATCCAAAACAATCGGTTAAGGAGTAGAAACAGGTCTGAAAGAATCAAGAAAATGATCATGATGGATTTATAGATTTTACTTGCTCTCCTCTGAAAGGGAGACATGTTCCTCACTAGACCATACTCATTAGGTTTCCAACTAACATATTTACAGAAGCCTTTTCATGAAAAAGTGAAGATGGTTATTTACTACTAGTAGAGATAGCAAGTTTTGTGGACATTCTTTTTCCAGGAACACTTGTTTCTTAAATTTGTTTTTCATTACTTGGAAAAATCAATGGAAGATGAAACTCTCTAGTCTATGTCTGAAGGGCAGAAATTATACCGATCATTTAACAGACACCCTCCTTGCTTCAGATAACATTTCAGTAATTAATTGTGTCAACATTACAATACTTAAGTTACTGTGCCATTGTACTCTTATGAAAATAATAGATTGTAGGAATAAGTTTGAAATTCCCAATTCATAGAATATGATAGCTACAAACTATAGTCTCAAATTGAATTTTCATAAATTGTTGAGTAGACTTTAGATGAAATGATTTTATATGGTGTGTCTAAACACTGGGAGATGCTTGGATTTTGGTAACAGTAAGAAATTATTCCTTTTAAATATTTTTATGTACATTCCAACATTTCAAAGTAATCAGTGTTAGTGATTACATTCTTAGTGTGAGATAAGGTATCTCCATCTATTTTAAAACAAAATGAATTTGTTTTGATCCTCCCTAGTGGTCCAGGGGATAAGTCTCATTACTATCAACATGAGGGCCAGAATTCAATCCTCTGCCAGGGAGCTAACCCACACAGTGCAGCAGACCTCTCGTGTCTTGCCCGCCGCCCCCTCAACAGTGTAATTCAGTAGATCTGGCCGTTCTGCTCCCTACTCTGTCTCTGGTGAATCTTCTCATCACCACCACCCACACACCTCTGGACTACACCCCAGTTCTTGTAAGCATAAATAAAAATAAATCTTTAAAATAAATTAGTTTGTTTTAACTATATGCTAAGAAAAAGGGATTGGAATCAAGATACAACTATATTTACTCCATTTGAAATAATTCATTTATCTGGGGCCTCCCTGGTGGCGCGGCGGTTGAGCGCTGCGCTGTGGAGCTGTCAGCAGCAAGTTCGATGCCCAGCCGGGAGAATCCCACATGGTGCCGCAGACCTCTCCTGCCTCGCCCGCTGCTCCCCTCAGCAGTGTATTTCTGATCTGCCTGTTCTGCTCCCCACTCTTTCTCTGGTGAGCCCTCTTGCTGCCCCATGTCTCTGGCCTGTACCCCAGCTTTTATGTATAAATAAATAAATCTTTAAAAAATATAATAATAAAATAAAATAAAATAATTCATTTATCTTTCAGAAAAAAAAATCAATGGTTTCACTTATAAGAGGAATATAGGGGAACCAAACAAGGGATCAGGGAAAGAAAAATAATAATAAGATTAAATAAAAAAACAACAGAACAAAACAAAAATGAGCAACTACAAATCAGAGACATATTGCAGGGGAGGGGGAGGGATAGGGCTCAGAAAGAGGGCGAGAAGAGCACAATAGGCTATGGTGAAGGTGCATGGGTGAATCAGTGATGGAAACCTGATGGGGACAACACTTGAGAAAAGAAAGCAAATATTGTGAAATAAATTAATAAATAAATTTATAAAAAATAAAAATAAACTGGCCAATAAAAATAAAGGAAAAAGAAATTAAAATAAATAAATAAAAGAATCATTTATCCTTCAGTGAACCATGCCCACTCTGATTCTGATAAAATATTATAGCTCAGATATATGAGACACAAAAATAAATCCTGGACATATAGAGTTTTAAACAGGAGGCTTCTGTTTATGAACTTGAAAAAAGATGGAGGATTAACTAATATGACCAAAGATGATATATTTTAATTTCTCCAAAGTTAGCATGTATTTGAGGAGGAACAGGTAGTTAGTAATAATTGAAATAATGTGTGATAATCATAAAATTTCTTTTCCAAATGCTGCAAATATTTTTAAAGTAAGGATAACCTAAATCCCACTACAGAGACAAAATTTTTTAACATTTTGATGAGGAATCTACCTAGGTTTATTTTTACATGTACACAAACACACATAATTTTAAATAATCAGAGTATTCTCAGTAAACTTTTTAATCATATGCTATTTTTCCAATAACATATTATATATAGACTTATCACAACCATTCATTTTCATAACTGATTTTTCAATAAAGTGAAACAAAATGATCCATAATCAATAACTGGAGATCATTTGGCATACAGTAACCACTTGATAAATGCTGATGGTATTAGAACTTATTATGAAAGAAAAAGAAACTAAAAACATTTCCAATGGAAGAAAACCCCATTACTTAGTTATTTAAAAGTTTTAGTTATCATTCAAATAGCTTTATATCTGACGAGTTTATAGGGTATCAAATTTTAAGCAACAATATTTAATAATATCAGATTTTAAGTAATAATACGGTGTGATTGGTTTTACATTTTAAAAAAATCAAAAAAAAAAAGAAAATGAAACTTTGCTCCAAATGAATATTTGAAAAAAAAAAATCAGTTCAGTCCCTAGACTATTAAAGAAAATCTATGTCTTATAGCACATTTGGTTAATGTTGTGTGAGGTATTGGGGAGGGGAGGCATCCTTTTTTAGTGTTTTTATATCTTCATTTATATGAGACAAGAAGACCACAGTGGGGAATCAAATAGTGGGGACTTCAATTTAGAGAGATCCTAATATGACATCAAAAATACAAGAAGTTATTTACATAGTTATCATAAGATATTTGTACATTCTTGTGTTAACTGAGAGGAGCAGTGAATTACATCCCACTTTTCCTATTAGAAATTTTGATTTAATTAGAAATTTCCATAGTTTTAAAAGGATATTATCTGAGACGTTTCCTCTGAATATTACTCAAGCAGTTGACTTATATGTTTTTTTTTTAAAGATTTTTTTTTTTTTTGCATACAAGCTGGGGTGCAGGCCAGAGTTGTGGGGAGGTGAGAGGGTTCACAAGAGATAGAGTGGAGTGCAGAACAGGCAGATCGATCAAAATACATTGCTGAGGGGAACAGCTGGCAAGGCAGGAGAGGTCTGCCGTGCCATGTGGAAATCTCCCTGGCCAGAGATCAAACTTTCGAGGCAGCAGCTGACAGCTCCACAGCGCTGCGCCTAACCTGTTGTACCACCAGGGAGGCCCTGTATGGTTTATTTTTAAGTACTTACTGACTTTGGCAGGAACAAAACTGATTTTAAATTTCTCACAAAATATTTTCTCAATAAACCAAAAACCATTAGCAGAAGTTGTCTGAAGACTATCTTGCCCTGTATCAGAGACTTTTAAAAACAACTCTGACAAATGGTGGCAACCTTAACCAGCAATAAAGTTTTATGGATGAAGCTTTTTACTACAGTTTTGTGAATAATACGCAACTATTCTTTCAATGGTTATTTTATAGAACTTCTTTTTTTAAAAAAGGCTAAGAATAGAGCTTTCAACCATTTTTAAGTTTATTTACCATCCATTTATTCATTCAGTTATTCAATGACTTAGCACTAATTATATATTTATGGAGACGCTACTATGGACTGGGAATTGTAGATGCAGTGGATGTCATTGTAAACAAGACAGATGGAGTCCTTCAAATCATAAGCTTAAAATTTAGCAAGAAATCTGGACAGACAAGTAACTAAATAGGATAAGCGGCATAGAGTATTGTGGTCATATCAATGCCCTTTACAGACTATATGACAGGGACTAGCTTCTGAGAACAAAGGTCAGTTATATTGAAAACAAGTGATTAAGTAAGGATTATCAAGTTAGAGAAAAACAGGATTACTTCACATCAAAGGTAAAGCATACAAGAAATAGAATCAAGAGATGAGGTTGAAATTAAACAAAAGCATTTCTAAGATATGAGACCAAATATTCTAGGGTACAAATTGTGAAAAGATGAGACTGAAGTGGAATGTAGAGCCCAAGTCGTAAAGACCCATAAAAATATAGAAAGGGATTTACAATTCATCTAAAGATTCATTAATAGTCAATGGGGGGTTTTAAGTAATAATACGATGTAATTGGTTTTACATTTTTAAAAAAATCAGTTCAGTCCCTAGAAACTATTGTAGAAAATCTATGTCTTACAGCACATTTGGTTAATGTTGTGTGAGGAATTGGGGAGAGGAGGCATCCTTTAATACTGAATTTCCATTTTGAGGGAGAGGCAAGGCAGCGTCCCTGGATTGTGACCTTCAGAAGAGGTTTTTTTAGTGTTTTTATATCTTCATTTATATGAGACAGGAAGGCCAGAGGGGGAAATCAAGTTGATTTATTGCCCTTCCCTAAAGGAAGATGAGGCTCTGGTAAAATTGCTTCCCATGAGGACAGAACTTTGTTAAGCAGTACAGAGTGTTCTAGGTGTAAGTCATAATTGTCATGTTTCGCCGCCTCCTGCTTGAAACACAGGAATTTTCTCTGCTCTTCACCATGAGAACCTGGTGGAATTCTTTTGGAGTAAAACTAATAAAATTGTAGGGGACTCCTCCTACTAGTTCCCCTATAGTTTTAACTCAGCAGCTAGTCCACATTCAGCCTTCAGCATTTTGTCCCTTATATGTCCCACCTGTCACTGGCTCCAGCATCTTCTGTTTCCAGTAAACTACCTTTCTCTGTATCTGCTAATCTCTCCAGTTGGGACAGCAATTTGCCCAGTAAACTTAATCTTCTTATTCTAAAAATGGTTGTTGATTTCAGTTTTTCAAGTTTTGTGTTGTGAGTACAGGAGTGATGACTTCTGATATTTTACATTAGTGTAGAAAACATTTTTTTTTTAATGGAGGAATAGTATTGATCCGGAAGTGGACATATGTCATCACAGGAAAACCCTATATTGCTTACTGTTGCCCTACTTACAGGGAAAACTAGAGAAATCAGGGAACTCAGATGAATGGATACTAAGGAATCCTCTATACCAACTCTTAAACACTAGCTATCTCAAGTGAACATTTGGCAAATAATAAATCACAGTCAATTCATGACTGAATTCTGTGACAAGTGTCTGAAGTGCCAATATCCCATGTAATTAATTAGAGAAATCCATATGCTTTAGATACCAGATGTGCAGGTGGTAGAATTGGCTCGCTGTTGAGAAAATGTTAAAGTATGAGTGTATTTTTGTCTAAAATCACCAGTCTATGTGGACAGAATAATAGTACATACATTTCAGAAAAAGTATATATGATCATTTCACCTCATAAGGTCCTAGTTATTATGGCAGTAAGCATGCAGTCAACTCATATCTATGAAATAATTATATATTATTAACTATTAAAGCATATGTGTAATAACTTTCAAAACAAGGGGAACACTCACACACACTTTGAATCTAGTTATATACTTATGAAATATTTAGTTTTCCCAGGGATTTTAGAGCAGCCAGTGTACATAGATAAGAGTATCAGAACTCCTTAAATTACCCTGTATGCTAAAGACAAATCAGAAATTTTGTTGTAACATACTTATAAGAATATTTGTGGAACTATTTTTCCACAAGTTAAAGCTCCTTTTTGAAGCAATAGCTACATCATAATGCAAAGTGCTTACAAAAAAAGAGAGAAAGGTAAAAATAATGTTCACATATGTAAAGCATACTACAGTAATTCCTTACAAATAGCTTTCATGATGCCGTATCTCAATTATTACAACTTCTGATGGTCATTACTGTCCTCATTTTAAAATTAAAACAATGAGTATCAAGAGGAAATTATGGACATTTTAAACGTGGCATTCAAATAGTTTCTTCTATGGAATGAAAGTTTAAAAGTTGTGAAAATTCTCTTATCTTTCTTGGCCAGTATTCTGGTGAAACGAAAGTGGGATATAACCATGATCAAAGGAGAACAGAAACTAAAAATTGCTAAATCTTCACACTTGAACCATGAAAAGAGTATGTGCAGTAGTTAAAAGTACACACTTTAAACCTAGACTGACTTATTTTTGAATTCTGGTTCTGTGGATACTTGCTTAATCATGTTGACCAGATTACTTACCCTCTGGAAGTCTCTATTTTCTCATTTGTCAATGATAATAGAGTTACATGTTCTTATTTACCAAATAATGTTTAAATAGGGTTAAGGTGAATATGAATGGATATAAGAGGCTATTCACATACTAAAAATTGATAAATAGAGATTATTGTCATTATTGATACAGAATTCTAATACAGAATCTTTCATTTTTTCTCCAGTCTTGGAGAATGTATTATTTATATAATTTTCACTTTCTTTAATTCACAAGTTATTTTTCTTACGTTTTTAATTAAATAAACCAGTTGCATAGATATTTTATATAGAGAGACTTAGATTCTATTGAAAGTACTGTATTTTCCAGTTGAAGAACATGCAATTAATTTCTAAAACACTATCTTATAAATTCAATATAAAGTTGTATAAAAAGAAAGCCAAAAGAAATCTTCATCACAGATAAATAAATTAAGCAACAATACAAAGATTGCTAAATTACCTAGAAATCAATCGAGAAAATTCCTCAAAATATTAAATTGACCCTGATTCATTCATTTTATTTGTAATGAATGGGTATTCCCTTTTTGTAATTTCATTCTAGAATATAGTCAATCAAAGCATGCTTTAATTAGCACATATTCTTTGTTAAGTATAGTAAATAACAAAAACTAAAACAATATATCTTGTTGGTCTTTGAATCAAAAATCTAAATTTGACAAATTTTAAGGTAAAGGATGATGTTTCAATGTGGCTTAATAAGAATGAATTATGCATGTGGTCTTAACACCTTAATTATTTCTTAGATCCCACTGGAAAACCACTTTAGTTTGAAATCAATAGTTACCATATGTTTCTCATTATAATCAATGAACATGATTTTCTAATACAATTTTAAATTTAATAGATGAGATTTTAAACTAGTTAGTAAAGATGCATAATGTACTCAGAGTTGCTTCTTTAGCCACAATTAAGTGAAACCTTTAAAATGTATTGCTTTATTCTTCACATCATAATCAATAAATACATCTTCTAATATTAGTTTTGGAAAATAAAATTTATTATGAGAGAAATATTCTATAAACTTTAACTGTTCTTTCATATTAAATTATTACATTGCTTATTTGTTATTTTTGTTATTAGTTAAGTCAAGCTAAAAAGGAGATCTAATCAAAATAATTTGCTGGTACAAGAGAAAGAAATAAGAAAATAAAAGCCTAGAGGAAAAATGTGGTATCTATAGCAAAAGACTTAGTATTAAATAAAGAGTCCTTTCCTCTTCAATTGATTGAACAAAACAGAGCACTGATAGTAATCAAACACCAAGGGCAAAAATAAACATGTATCAGTAATACTCAGTGTAAGACAAAATACTAAATGCTGCCTGTAAGCCTCGCTGGGGAAAGGAGACATGCATGTGATTTAGGGAAACATATTGCAGAGCAATGGGGTGAAAGGCTAAGAAATATTTATGAAGATGTACTGTGGAAGGCTTTGAAAGAAGAAATTAACACTCATTGAATGCTTACAGGGATTCAGGCACAGTGCTGAGTCCTTGAATTGATAAGGCACATTTTCATTCATTGTTAAGTAAGGTAAGATGTAGATGGCTTAAATGATGCTGTACCAGAGCATAACCTCTAAAGGCAGATGATGTCCATCATTCTCTTTTGTTATGTTAATTTTATCACCCTACTGAGAAAATGCTTACTCTCTCCACTGTATAATTTCTATGATTCTTTATGAAACTATTAACCAATATTCAGGAAGAGATTTTAAGATGATGCAAATATCCAAATATCTTCTACTTCATCAAAATCTACTTCTAGATTTAGTATACACTGATGATTTTTGCCTGAGATAATCCTTACTACAACTACATGGTTTATATATTTAACTTCTGTGGCTAACAAATGATGATATCCTAGCCACAGTGTTCTTACTATATTTGCCAACTGTTTTTTCTGTAGTTATATTTTCCCTGTACAATCATACCACATGAAGATATGGAAGATTTTTCAGTGATATGGGTAGACTATTACTATAACTACACAAAAAGAATGGGTGAATGAAAAAAAGTAAGTTTAGAATAAACAGAAGAGCAAATGAATGCAGTAAACCCTGAGAAATGTTTATAATTAAGAAGAAAGAGGAAGTGCAGGGGAGTTCAAAGAAACAGATGTACTATCAGAATGCCTGAAGGAGAATCAAGGTAGTGATCATCAAGTTCAAGCACAAAGTGTAACATAGAAAGGGTTCAGCTTCCTTGCCCCACCCAAGGCAGGGTATAGCTGAGTGAGGAGAAGCTAGAAAAGACTGGGGAAAAGACTTGGCAGGAAAGGAAGGAAAGAAGAGGAAGGAGGAAAAAGACCTGGAGGAGGCTCATGCAGATGACAGACATATAAAGACAGACATGCTTCTTGGCCTTGGACTTGCACCATGGACTTGAGAGACATGGAAGAAAACACTTGAAAGATACATGGGTGAGAAACCTCTGGGGTGGTTGACAGTGGCAGTCTTTACCTTGACTTGCATTTTGATTTTGCTCTTTTCCTTCCAGACTTGTCTGGCCCCTTTTGTCCTTTTCCTATGGGTCCCCACCAATCGGTGATTAGACTTGTGGCAAGTTGTCTCTCATACTGACCACTAACAAAAGGAGGTTCATAAAGGGACATTTGGTCAAAAAATAAATATAGCCCACAGGTCCAGGCAAATAAGAAGTGTCATTAAAGGAGGCAATAAATAGAATATTGGAAAGTGAGCACTTTCAGAAGAGTAGGATCAGATGCAAAACTGTGAAGGTTATAGCCAATAATGGAAAGCATGGAAATGTTGGCATACTGATGCATTATCAGTGAAATAAAAGATAAAAACCAGAAACTACAGGCAAGTAAGGAGAGGCAAAGGGAATGTTCATTAGTTTTTGTTGTTGTTGAAGAGAGAAACATATTTTAAAGTGTAAGTGGTGAGTCAGGATTTAAAAAAATACAAAGTGGGGAATAAAAGTGAAGTCCCCAAGTGTAAGAAATGGTGTCACCAAAAGCAACTGATAATGGATTACAGAGATTGTTATACCTTGTGCTGCAGCTATTTTTCAGAAAATGTGAAAGTAGGTTAAGAAGAATAGATCCAAGAGTGTTCATCCCTTCATCAAAGTCAAAGTTGAACTTGCGCACAAAGTGTGTGTGTGTGTGTGTGTGTGTGTGTGTGTGTGTGTGTTCAGTGAGTATGTAACTTAAGCAAAGGATATTGTTTGGGGGGGGGGTGGATTCCATGGTAAATTAGCAAACAGGAGTTCTGCTGCTGAGCTGGTCTTGGTACTATGTGAAATCTTCTTGGCTATCTATCTTCCCCTGGGAGTACTTTGTGATTGTGATACGGAACAAGAACAGAGAAAGTATGTAATTAAAAGACGAATGATTTAGAAGACATGTAGTTAAAAAGGATGGAAATAGATGAACATGAGGTTCATGCAGGTGATGATGCCTCCATTTTCTAAGAATAAGTGATGAGGAAAATTCAGATAATTTGAGCTAGAAGACCATTTCATACTATGTATGTGGGGTTATACATGGCTTTCTACATTTACAGTGTATACATATTTACATATTTATAATTGTGTGATTATATAAACAGCTCAACAATAAAAGAAGATGTTCTTTACTTCTGAAATTGCACAATGCATAGTACTGTGCTACATATTCAGAGATGATTAATTTTAAGCACAGTTAAGAGCCATTGATGCTCATGGCCATCCTTTCTCACCTTCATACACATCCTGATCTTTCTTATCCCTTATTCAGAAGAGTAGAAGGAAGACCACCATTGTCAATCAGATTGGGACACTGTGCCAATGGATTGGGACAACTAATGGGTAACTTTTGTATAGAAGCTCTTGCACAATAACAAGAACAATGAAACTGGGATGCTAAATATATTACCTAATACTGAGAGCTAGTTGATTGATATTTCAAATGGTTTTGGAAAGATTTGGACTCAGCATAGATTTGTTATACAACAGTGGGTGTCATCACCTCACTTGGAATAGTAGTACAATAATTTAGTTACAAGTTAGAAGAAAACAAATCAGAATCTCAGACAGATGGACGTTAAGTATTATCACATATTTTAAAAAATATAATTATTTGAATAGGCCAATTTAAGAATTAGTTCTAACTATTTTTTAATTTTAAAGTAAAATATAACTCATATGAAGCAATGTTGTCTTTTTATAGACCATGAAGTAGTTTTTACATCTGGTAACTGTAACCATGTAGCTTAAACTTTTTGAAACTTTAAGTGATTTTTAAAATTATTAATGTAAAATGTACTACATTAATCATGTCCAGTGAATTTTTGAAACACATTTACTAATAATAGACTAATCTTAAATATTATTTAATAATTGGCTTTTTGTGTATAATGAAGAAATGATACAAAAATTAACTTTAAAAATCAAAATATCACCATTAACATAAAAGGGGATAAAACTGGTCACATGGATATGGCACTAGTCAATGAAAAATTCCTAATCCAAGCAGCACCCCTTCCATCTCAAAGAAAAGAATAAACTTATATCAGAACATTACATACACATACATAGCTACATCTCATATGCTAACATTCTAAAAGCAGGAGAATCAGATGGAAGAAAGAGTATTTGCATACCATCTAGTGGTAGCTTTTAAAAATAGCAAGTTTTTTCAAAAAAAAATTTTTGTTTAAAAAGAAATAGTTCAAATTTCTTTTTTTTTTTGTTTAAACAGACATAGTTTAAATTATAACCAATAGATTATAATTGACCCAAATACAAGTCACAAAACTTTTCATTTCACATGTTTGAAAAAAAGGTGAATGGTGCTTTTGTTCACTCCTAAAAATAGCCACAAATATACAATGATCTCGTAAAAATAATTACTTTATAGGTGTCTAATATTTGAAGAGATAACAAATATGACTTTGCAGTTACTGCATCATTTTTTCAGATATCTTTGATTTTGAGTCCTACCATACCATTAAATAGGAATGGCCTTATGCTGAATTTAAATTGGTGGTGGGAAACCTACGGGGAATATACAGTAATGTAAAAGACACAAATAAAAATAACAAAAAATAAAATAAATAAAAAGAAAAATAATTTTTTTGAAAAGAAGCTTCACTATATTATAACAATGGACAACGATATATAATAGCCAAAGCTTTTATACTCTTTCACATATTAGGCTCATTTGGAAACAAAAACCTCACCATAATGATTTCCTTTGAAGCCCATGAATGGAGACAGTGACTAAATGACCAGCTCTCTAGCTTCTGTGAGTAATGGCACAAAGCAAGTCAGGCATACCTAACCTAATATTTCTAAAAATAAGTTAACTGCTAACCATTTAAAGATGGAATGAGGGGGGTTGGGAATACATTTCCCCTAAGTGGCCAGAAGGGTCCAGATCATAGGGTACACTGTGATCACTATTCCAAAGCCAATGAGCAAGGTATGAGTAAACAAGGCAGAAGGCATTGCCTCCTGATGGTTGCAGCTCTGGTGGGGGAGGAGGAGGTGTCTACAGCAATGTAGCTATCAGGGAAAATTTCATGTGTGTTCTGCTGCCAGAGAAAATTTAAAGAGTATAGGGAATTCCTACCACATTCACTTGGAATGGATCATGCTAAGAAAGGAAAACTGAATTTTATGATATAAATAGAATGCAGCACATTAGTGGAGTCCTCAGTTACAGTCATGTGTAATTGAAGGGGGAACCTGCCGTAAGACTGAGTCTCCTGAATAAAACATGCAGAGCAGAAGGTGTTCTCAATTTTTTTCCTGCTCACAGTTCTAATTAGGGGGGCAGAGAGGAACATAGCACTAAGATGGTTCTGCAACTTTGTGTTGTAGGTTGTGAACAATTGAAATTTAGCTCTACTCATGTTGACTTCCTTCAAAGTTGGAAGCATATGGAATTCACTGCCGTTCTGAAGGTGTTTTGGTTCAACTCTTAACTTTTTGAGTTGGTAGTCTACAATAACAGAAATTCTTTCTTTATTTTTTTATTTTTATTTTTTAATATAATATTTATTTTTGTTATTCGTATCTTTTACATTATTATGTATTCCCCATAAGTTACCACCACCTGTTCACTCGTGGAGCCATCACCATAGTCCTCCGTGCTCCCCTCCTCCCCCCTTTTGAGCCCTCCCCCCCCCTCCTTCCCTGCTGAATGTTGCTTTCTTATTTGGCTCCCCTATATTCCTGTTATAAGTGAAACCATTCGATATTTTTCTCTTTCTTTCTGGCTTATTTCACTGATCATGATCCCCTCTAGGTCCATCCATTTCTTTACATAGAGATAGTAACGAATTTAGGATACATAAAACCAAAAACCTATTATTCCATTGTGTTCTTGTTTTAGTTTTCCCCAGAAAGCAGAACTTTAAACAGGTTTGCATACAAGTGGCTTCTTTTGGAAGAAATCCCAGAGAACAGCAGTGACAGGTCAGAAAGAATTAAAAACAAAAAGAAGGAAAAGTCACACCATAAGTACATGCACTTGAATGGTCATTCCTGTGGGCAGCTTGCCCTCAGTCTTGTTGGGGACCTCTGAAAAGTCTGAGAGTCTATTCTCCATTTGAGAAACAAATAAAGGGAATTTCTCACCATCAGTCAAATCTGACTCTCTGGAGTATAGCACAAAGGAAGACAAGAGGGATTTAGAATAAGGAAAACAAGAGAATTCAGTTATGCTGAAAAAAGAAAGATGGAAAAAATCTCTAGGCACTAAAAGCCCTCACAAAAACAGTTTTCCTTTCCCTCCATATTTTCTATGAGACTGTCCTTAATCTCCCCTCATACTTAACTATTCATATTTTTCACTTGATCCTTTCCATATTAGGTTACCTAAGAGGCAGTGGAGAAAATCAAATGAATATAGATTTCTATATTATTTGATTTTCCTCTATGGTCTCCTGACAAATGGTAGTTATTGAATAGCTTAATGAATGAAGAGACCGAGACTTAATTCCACCGTAATATCTCTTTATAACATTGACTGGCCCACTTTAAGTCTGGTTTCTTATCAAAATTTGGAAAAATAAAATCTACCATGTAGATTTGAGGTTTAATAGAGGTAATTAGAGATAAAATATATGGAAGTGCTTCTCAAGCTGCAAAGAATTTTCAAATGTAAGTATGCTACTATGTCATTTCAGTCTTCTAGTGTCCAACATTACCCTTGGTGCACAATAATTTTTGGTAAATTACAGTAAAGAGATGAATTAAACTTCCTCATAAGAGTTATCATTTAGCCCGGAACCTCAGAGTTTCCCAGGCTTCAATCAAAATCCTTTTCCCACTATGACCAATATTTATTTTTACAGAATAAATATTAAAAAGCAAATGGTGGCCTGTCCTGATAAAGGTTACTGTTTTCTTCTAGAACAAAGCATTTAGGGGCCATTTGGGGGGTTTCCTTGGCACCAAGGATGGATGTGTGACAGACTGAAACACTCTGCTCAACGCCCACGGTGCTGAACACTCCTCGTTCTAAATATGTAGCTGGAAAAATTCCCAGATTGTACATCTGCCTCTCTAATTTACACCTCCAGAGATGAGGGTGAGCAAGGAAGAGGTGAGAAGCCTTAATGAACTACTCAGCGCCTTTGCATGTTCTGTGGGAAACTTCCCAGCACACACTGAAGCCTGGCAGCAGGGGTTGGGGGGTAAGCAGAGATCTGATCACAAGAGTCAGTCCTGTCCATTCCATTCCATTGGTGACCTTTCCTTTAAAAAGTGACCAAGAATCCTATCTTCTCTTTTTTCTTATCTTCTATCTGTCCTTCCAAGGTGCTACCTGCTTCCCAAATTGCTCATTCACTAAATCCTTCCACTGTATCAGCTACTGAAATGCTTGCCCCAGCATCACTGGGGACTCTCATTATGATTTTGGAGTCTTCTTTCCCACACTGTGGATGCTGCTCAGGTAGAAACTATGCCTTCGCTAGGGGCAACTGTTTACCTTGACAATAAAACTACCATGACATCAAAATCTACAGGATAGTACTGGCAACAATATGTTAATTCTAAATTGGTTGTAGTGAAAGAGGAACAAAGTTTGTAGAGAAACACCTGTTTATTGTTCAGTCTTAATTAATGGTGTTTCTCAGCAGGCCATCCTTGCAGTACATGGTGTGAAAATAGACTTTAGGGAAGGACTTCTTATTCTCATTAAACCTAAGATCACCCTTAATATGGCATTTTCCAAATCATAGCATAGCAGGTTATGTATGCCTTGTCCACATTATAAATGCCTCTTCATTCTTCCAAAGGTTCAGAAATGTGGCCCCTGGGTCCCGGATAGACCATGAGGAGAATTTAATGCAGTTACGAATAGGCATGAGAAAATTTATGTCTTTGCTTTTGCTAGCCCCTAATTGAATTAAGTGTATCACTGGAAAGTAATTATAGATAACAAACAATGGTATTTATTTATTTTTTTATTGTGCTAACATAGATTTGCAACATTGTTTGTGTTTTGGAAGTATAGAATCTCCCCTTCTTAAGGTATTGTTACCATATTGCAGTCACCACCAAAGTACCCAGAGTTTACTCCCATAATCCACCGTGCTCCTTTCTCATTTTGTTCTTTCCCCTCCCCTCATTCCTCTGGATTCTTCCATTCTATAGTCACCTTTCATGCACTAGTTTTTAAGTGTGGCTTTATCTGACCCTTTGTCAGGTTTGTCTATGTTCCACATATAATTGATACCATCCAGTATTTATCTTTTTCTTTCTGACTTGTTTTGCTTAGCATAACTTCTTCAAGCTCCATCCATGTTGCTGAAAATGGTATGAGCTTATCTCTTTGACTGCTGAGTAGTTTTCCATAGTGTACATACCTTCTTGATCCACTTATCTGTTTGGGGGCACATAAGTTGCTTCCACAAAATAGTTGTTTGGCTATTATAAACACTGCTGTAATGTACATTGAATGTAAGTTTCCCTTCAAATTGGTGTTTTTGTATTCTCTGAGTAGATACCTAGGACTGGAATACCTGGGTTGTATGATAGATCCATTTTTTGATCTTTTGAGAAAATTTCCCACTGTTTTCCATAGAGGCTGAACCAGTCTACATTCCTACCAACAATGTAAGAGGAAAACCTCGGTATTACTAACAGAACCTGTGGTTTTATGAACAACAAAAATCACAGATATTTTTATAGCAGGTTATAGTTTCTGCAGGTATTTTGAACAGCATTTAGATCCTTCACTTCTTTGAACTTGGTAACTATTAGAATCACCTTTAGATACTGTTCTTTAATGAACTAAGAAAGAAATACATATATCCTATGTGAAAAATTTATTTTAGAAACATTTTATGTTCACATAATTAGTTTCAATTGCATCTCTATTTTAGATGGTGCATAAAATTTTTCTATGAAATTATGTAATGCATTAATAAGTATGCATATTACTACCTGAAATTTTTATTTAACTTTTATTTACATCTAGTAGTTTGTTTTACATTTCTATGATTTTTACTTTATGCATTTTAAAAATATAATTTTAAAAAATGTATCATATTGACAAGGGGGTCTGACTGAAGAATATGCAAAGAACTGTTATTAGACCTACATCATAACTCACCTGCTCTGGGAAGCCTCCACAACATCCCCAGAGAGAGCTCAGCAAATCAGCCTGTGCACACTCTGCACTTACTTTCCAAATCATAATTGACATGTCTCACATCCAATCATGTCATCTGCTTCTCTTTCAGATTGTGAGTTCCTGGAGGAGAGAGATGTTCTCTCTAGTCTAATGACTTCAGCATAAGTGTCTTTGGAGTTGAACTATGTGAGGTTCAGACTCCAGATGTATCAACTATTAGAGATGTGACACCAGAAAAGTGACTTCAGTTTTCTCCAATTTCCAGTAGTACCTACATTCTACATTTGTTCTAAAGATTAAATGAGGAAGGCCTCCCTTCTGCCTTCCTTTAACTGCCTTAAATGAGGAAGGCAGTTAAGCGCTGCGCCGTGGAGCTGTTGGCAGCGGTGATGCGAGTTCAACGCCCCGCCAGGGAGATTCCCATATGGTACGGCAGACCTCTCCTGCCTTGCCTGCTGCTCCTCTCAGCAGTGTCTCTCCATTGATCTTCCTGTTCTGGTCCCCACTCTGTCTTTGGTGAACCCTCTTGCCATTCCACACCTCTGTCCTGTACCCCAGCTTGTATGCATAAATAAATAAATCTTTAAAAAAAAAAGATTAAATGAGGGAAAAAAATCCTAGAGAAATTCCTAAGCGATAGTAAGTACTCAACAAATTATAACCACTGTTACCTCATCTCTATGATCATCAGTAGCTACCGCTCAGCAAATTTGTTAAATGTGATGGTTGAGGATATGATAGGGCTTTGACAGCTTTGCAACTCCATAATCTAGAACAGTACCTGACTGGCACATAATAAACACTCAATTACTGTTTTCCAATAAATGAAATAATTAAATCATTCATTAATAATTTATCTTTTATTATTATTTATCAATTATTAATAATCAAGCAATTATTTAAGATAAATCTATAACTCCAAACCTAGGAGTAGAAAATATGTGAACAATGTTACCAATCAACTAATGAAAAAGCAATTTAGATTCTCTGCTAATGGTCAATACTATGTTATGTGAGCCCAAGGTTTTTACAACTCTAGGAATTTATGATTTTATAGGAAAGAAAAAGCATAAATACACACACATATATGATATAAATAGACACTACTGTACAAAGTCTTTGACATGTACCATTAAGAGAAGTGAAAGACAGCTGACTCTGGATAATTTTAAATACTGAAGTCCAAAAGCGTCAACTTGCATTTCCATGACTTCTTTCTAGTCCCACTCCCCAAATGCACTATTTTCTTCCCAGCCTTTTTCATAAACACTGATTCTTACCACCAGACCACTCCTTGCCCAAGTACTTATCTTTTCTACCATGAAGGATTCAGATTGTGAAGGTAAAAAGGAGAGATAATTGATAGAATGGGTTTTATGCAGAAGGGAACAGAAGGAAACAAGGCTACAGAGGAAAAACTTTGGGAATTGGAATCTGTAGTTATCTATGAGAAGAAAATCTTGGATTTAATATTTAATCTCAACTAGTAGAAGAGTTCTTCATTCTAGTCCTGCTACTGTCACTATTTTTATGATCTTTATAATCCACAATCACTGTCTTTTGCAAAATTCAGTTAATATCTTTGAATTTGAAATTTCTCCTCTTTTAAAAAAAAGATAGTCCTGGACTCCCTGGTGGCACAACGGGTTAGCTCAGAGCTGTGGAACTGTCGCAGCTGCGGTGTGAGTTTGATGCCCGGCCGGGAGAATCCCACATAGCACGGCAGATCACTCCTGCCTCCCCTACTGCTCCCCTCAGCAGTGTATTTCCATCGATCTGCCTGTTCTGCTCCCCACTCTGTCTCTAGTAAACCCTCTCACAGCCTTGCTCCTCAGGCCTGCACCCAAGCTTGTATGTAAAAATAAATCTTTAAATAAATAAATAAAATAGATACTCCTAGTTGATCTCTATACTTCTCTCTGTTAATAAGCCTTAATTTTACATTTACTTTATTGTTTTTTCCGTACTATGATTCTTTAGTTTTCTCTTGTACCTTTAATATAGTCTCAACCTTATACCATCTACTTGTCTATATAGAAATGAATGAACATAAAACTTTGGCTTTGCATGTATACTTAATATCACCTGGTATTTGAATCATAAATTGTTTTCATATAATTCTTATTTTCTTAAAACAAAGTTAGTTTGGAAAAATTTCAGACTCAAGTAAAGAGAGGTAGTTTATATTTATAGAAAAACATTCTACTGAGCAATCCCTGGCAACAATGGAAACTACAGAGCAACTATGGTGTATAAAAACATAAAGCCAAAAAAAAAAAAAAAAGAAAGGCTAAAGTCAGAGTACACAAATTTACTATTTTCTGAAATTTAAAGAATGACTTTCATTAAATTACATCATTATTTTTCTATCTTTACATCGTATTTTCTTGATTTCATATGCATGCATATATATTTTCTCACATCTTTGCAGCCAGCCTCTGGACAGAAAATTGTGTTGTTGTCTTTGCTTGTACCAATGCCAAACATGCATAAAAAGAATCTGAATAGATTGTTACCTGTTCTTACAATTGATAAAATCATGGGCAATTCATATTTGTACGCTTAAAAATCATTTAAAATGTTCTTTGAAAGTTTTCAACACTCTAGTTTCTTTTCAGGTCACAAATATTTTTCCTTTTAAAGGTTTTCACTATACTAACGTGTTCAGTAGAAAAAATATAGAAATATATTACAGGATTTCCATACTGATCCTTGGAGGAAAAGCTATATTTTTATGCTTTCTTGTGAAGAAACAAATAACCAACTTTCAGAACTTCACAATGCAAATACTCACAAAGGAAATTCTATCTTATTTTGTCATTAGTGCATCCAAAATAATTGTTGTCAAATACTAGTCAGTGCAACTAGAGACCATAAACATTGCCAATTCTTAATAGCAAGATGATGGATCTCTAAAAGCTAAAAGAACTTATTTTCAAATTTGTGTATTATGAAGGAATATCAACGAGATAAAGATTGTACATCTTTCAAAGTTTAACTTTGAAGGAGAAGCTGTATAATTTCTAATACTTTAATTAAGTTAAAAAAAACTAAGTTAAAAAAACTCAATTTTAACCAAATTTGGAAACAGATAAATATTCTATCAGATATGCCTCAAAATTATACTGTTAGGGGCCTCCTTGATGGTGCAGCGGTTAAGCGCTGCACTGTGGAGCTGTCTGCAGCAGCAACACGAGATCAATGCTGGGCCTGGGAGATTCCCACATGGAGCTGCAAACCTCTCCTGCCTTGCCCGCTGCTCCCCTCAGCAGTGTATTTCCATCGATCTGCCTGTTCTGCTCCCCACTCTGTCTCTGGTGAACCCTCTCGCCGCCCCAAGCCTCTAGCCTGTACCCCAGCTTGTATGCATAAATAAGTAAATCTCAAAAAAAAGATTAAAAAAATTATACTGTTAGTCTTAAAGCCATTGAATATATAATTTCAAAAGCAAGTGTTTTAAAATATAATGCAAAACTTTGATATTCAGTACTGCTCCTTCCATCTTGTGCCATTAAAAGAATAAAAACAGTTCCATAGCAATGTATTTTCTTCTTGAATATTCATACAAGAGATCTCTAATTAATGCAACTAGTACACAATTGTGTAATGGTTTACATGAACAATCAATTCATCCAATCAACTTAAAATTAGTTTAGCAGGAAGGTCTGACATGGCTGTTCATAGTAAATAGCTAATCACCTTAAAGCTCTTGAGGTTTGAACAAATAATTAAAGAAAATTTAAGGTAGTGACTCAAAAAGTTGTAGTCCTAGACCACAGCATCAGCTGGGAATTTGTTAGATATAAATTTCTTGAGGTCTGTCCCAGACATTCTGAATCAGAAACTCTGGAGTGGGGCCTGTGTTATAACAGCCCTTAAAGTGTATGTGATGCATACTGAATTTTAGAACGAGTTATCTAAGGAAAGAGTATGAAATCTATAGTAATCTGAGTTTTTTTTCTCCTCATGCCTTATGGTAAGATTAAAAGGACATCTGCACCAAAGCTTACAGAATGAGAACATGGCAGAAATAAAATACCCAAAATAACTAAAAAACATCAGTCTTTGAAATGGTGCATCAGAATAAACATGATAAAAGTACATCAGATGATAGGGAAAACATTTTACAACTCTCCCCCCAGAATGATTCAGAATATAAAGATCTTGACTGAAACGTAGATGTTTCTAAGGAAGAAAAAGCAGTATTTAAGTCTAGGAATAATTACATATATATATATATATATATATATATATATATATATATATACACATATATATACATACATATATATGCACATATATATGTATATATATATGTATGTATGTATGTATATACATATATATATACATATATACATATACATATATATACATATATATATACATATATATATACATATATATAATTATATGCATATATTATATATAAATATATCATAAATATATTATGACTGGTTAATAACTGTTCATGTGCATTTAATGTATTTCCTTTAACCTAGAAATTATCAGTGATAAGCATGCTGTAATAGATGACTTTAGAGCTCATGAATTATGATATGAATTCATACACAGCAAATATAAATTAAATCTATATACATAGAGTTATTTTACTGAAGGAATTATCAGAGCCTTTGATAAGACTCATAGTAAAGGTTAAAGAGATTTCTAGCCTATGCTTGATTTTTATATCTTGACATCTTGACTAGTGGGCCCTTTTGTTCACAGAAAAAATTTGATGGAATTACTGGTTTTATTGAATTCATTTTGGTAAATCTCTTAGGTAAATACATAATAGATAAAATTATGAGTTAGTGTAAGGAGAAAGAGATGGCAGAGATAGAGAATAAGTTCCTTTTCTGACCACAAATACAACAAGGATAATCTCATATAAAACTTTTCATTGGTGGTTTTGTCAAAGATAGAATTTGAAGCCAGAGGGAAAAGAGACTAATTCAATTTGACTTGTCAAATTTATGTT
>PVIJ01012714.1:0-48376 GCA_004024925.1 Scalopus aquaticus
GAGGAGGGAGGCGGAGGGAGGGAAGGAAAAGGGCACAAAATGGAATAGAAAAGAACACAAGGGACCTTGGAGATGGATCACGGGTGAATTGGTGGTGGGCTACCCAAGGGGAATACAAAATGTAAAAGACATAAATAACAATAAAAATATATATTAAAAATAAAATTAAATTAAATTAAATTAAAAAATAAAATAAATAAGTAAATTATATGCATATTTTAATTTTAGGAAAATGACATTAAAAAATACTCAGTCAGCTTTTGCTCATTTTAATGAAAATTTGAAAAGTAAAGGGTAGAAAAACATCTCCAACCTACCAGCATCCAAATATAAATTGAGCTAATTCACATCTAATTTTTTCTATCCCTCCCACTCTTATTTTTTGCAATATGTATTAGTGGTGGTTCTTGTCCCGCCATTTTAAACATATAATAACTTTGTATTTTACTTTTGTAACTTTATTATTATGACTTCAAGATTTGCCTGTGTGGCTTAATCTTTATAAACATCCCTTTTAAAAGCCAATATTCCTCATTAATATTCTGTTGCATGGGTAAACTATAGATAAGCTTAAGCACTAAGACTTTAAGTTTCAAATTTTCTGATTCTCATTTCTTTACTACTTCCACTGCATTGTTCTTTATTATAGAATTGATGGCATATATTATCCCAATTGTACTTGAAATTTTTGATGTATATTCTGGCCAAACAATCAGATGATGCAGTGACACAAACATGTTCCTCAAAATTAAAAATAATATTTAAAAATATTTATATCCTCTGAACCCTTAGCCATCTTTCCTGTACTAATATCATTCATTTCATGACAGAGGGAAGCTGTTGTGATAACCCAGAAGATTAACAAAGCAAAACTTGAATTTTTAAAACCAATGATTTTACAAACATGATCTAAAGTTCTCTTTAATCTTTTAACATTCCTCTTGTAATTTATAAGGAAAATCATTAAGAGAGAAAACATTAAGGAAAAGCAAAAATAAAAAATCCTATACACTGGGTGCTCTCCACGAGATTCCAGTATCATGTACTTAGCAACGCTTTTTTAAACAGAAAGCTGCTTCCTTTTTTAACCAATATTATCTTCTTGTTCCTTTTTCCAATAGAACCCTATATGCCTTATTCATCAAAGGTCCTGTCTGATCATAAATCAAGGTAATAGCTTTGTTTTTCGATATGCCAGGTGGAAATTCATGCTTAGGGATGATGCTTTGCAGTCCCAAAGACAGGAATTGGGAAGGGTGGGGCTGGGAGAAGGGGCTCAGGAGGCAGTTCCACTGAGGAAGGGTTCAGTGGGGAGTTCCTTCACATATCACACACAAAGGATGTCCAGATACTGCTCCCCTGTGCTACTCAGTCACTCACAAGATGAAAAATGGGTCCCAAGATCAGCGTCCTGGGCACCCAGAACTACAGAGATGAAAGAGCTAGAATGATCTGAGGCTGGAGAGGAGGCCTAAACTGGGGAGAGCCAACAAGGGGCTCATGGGCAGTGCCAGTGGGGAGGGGATGCATAAATGCCCAAAAGGAAGTTGTAATCTTCCTTTTTCAGGTGTATTTCATAGTCTAAATTATCATTCTATGAGAATTTATTAAGCTGTCACAGGGCTTAGCACACACTATACACAGTCAATACATACCTATAGAACAAATGAATGCCTTCTATGTGGTCACAGGAACCTATGGGGGTGAGGGGGATCACAGGCTTCTGATTCACAGACTTGCCCTTATGTTTCATCCCCAAAGGACAGCTAGGAGAAGGGGATCATTAGTCTCTTCTGGTGGGTTGACAGTAGATACAAAGAAAGCAGGGGCTCACAGAAGATGGGGTCAGAGGAACTTCCCTGCTTTGTTCTGATTAGGCTTACATCTTACTTCTCTGAAGAAATGCTACAGGCAAGGAGAGTATGGAATGACAAGATCGAAATACCTAAAGATAAAAACTGCCAGCCAAGAATACTCTATCCTGCAAGATTCTCCTTCAGATAAGAGGGGGAAATAAAGGCCTTATCAGACAAACAGAAGTTGAAGGAGTTTGCAAACACCAGAGTCCCCCAGAAATGTTGGAAGATAATTCCCTGTGATACTGGTGATCACTGTATTGGTGTTTTCTGGGCATAATGATTGGCCAGGGCCATCATAAAGTTTCCATTCATCTGTCAACAGAAAACAACTCAAAAGGAGTGTGGTTAGTGCCGGGAGGTTCGCTCAAGGACATTTCAGAGAAGTTACTAGGTTAGCAACTAGAGCAGAATAGCTGTGTGTTCAGATAGTTACACCAATGGGCATTTTCTCATTTATCCTTGTTGCTTTTGTGCTTTCACCCTTTCCATCTCCATACCTGCCAG
The DNA here is from genome assembly GCA_004024925.1 of Scalopus aquaticus. Taxonomy (NCBI): domain Eukaryota; kingdom Metazoa; phylum Chordata; class Mammalia; order Eulipotyphla; family Talpidae; genus Scalopus; species Scalopus aquaticus. The sequence goes on from PVIJ01012714.1 coordinate 2,364, forward strand.
AGAGACTTCTTACTTCACGTGGCTAACTCATCCACTCTCAGAGACTGAAGAAGAATGGCTGCTCTGGAAAGACAAGAGCACACAGACGGAATGGATCTACGAGAGCAGCGTGGGTAAGGAAAACCACACTCTGCCGACCAGCACCCATGGGCTCCGCAGGGGCTGAGGGCAGACCATTCTGGGTGTCCCATGTAAGTGAAATGTCCTGGCTCTGGCATTGCCTGTCATGCTGATGATACAGATTGTTCCCTGTGCCATCTGAAGTTTTATTTGGGGTAAGAAATTAGCCCTACAGTCCCCTTCCTCTATCCCAGATGCCCCTCACAGAAATATCAACAAAGTACTGAAATAAGCATCTTCTCCAGTTCCCCCTCCACACCCACACTGTCCTTTCTTCATTAGTCTTCCTGTTCTTGTTTTACATGAGCACAAGCCCTGTTCTCCTCCGGGACACAGGCAATTTACTCCTCAGATTACAGACTGGCTCCCTGGGGTGACAGACCATAACCAGACAATCATGTGGACAGTGGTAAATGGGACTCAGGCCACCCAGACTGTCTCCGCATGCAGTCAAAGCCAAGCGTGATTCAGAATCAGCCCGAACCATCTATAATGTGAACTTTTGTGGCCACAAGTGGGAGTCACTCAAGAGACTTCAGCAAGATTGCACTGAGGATCTTAATCCTCTACCCAATCAATCCCAAACGCCCCTCACGCAAGGATCCTAGCAATGGAAGGCTGAACAGCAATTCTCTCCATTATTAATAATTTAAATCCAGCCTTAGTAAGACTGATCCATCACAAAGTCACAGATTCATTTCACATCTGTAGTCATGGCAGTGGTAAATTAGATTCCCCCTCCTCCCCGCCGCCATCACCTCACCTCTGCTGCCATCTGTGCCTGCTATATTTTGTAGCTCAAATGTGGTTAAATTAAAGGAGGAGCCAGAACACCTGTAAGAGAGAATGAAGTGATAGAAACAGGTGCCCAGAAACCAGGATTCATCACACACACACAGGAGGAGTACTTTCCAGGCTAAAGAAGTTCACGCAGGAGTCTTGTCAGCAAGTGCGCTCTGATGGAGCCCCAAGAACTGGAACCATTGCAGTCAGTAAGCATGACAGCTGGGAAAAATCTGAGCATTTATCTCAATATTCTCAGGCAAAATTCTGAGAGTCATTTACTGGGTAATTGCCTGGAAAGTGCCAGTGCTAAATTTGAAAGGATGTGGCAGAGATAAGAGAAGGTTGGGTGTGGGAAGAGGGGCACTAGAGCCTGTTCAAGCCTGTGGACCCCCCTGCACAGTGGAGACCCACCTCCGGAGAGAGGGCCTTCAGAAATCATTGTTTTAATTGATCTGTTCTTTCACGACCCGGTAAGTCTCTAAGTTTAATTCACAGAGCTAATCATGTCTTTGTCTAATGTAAGTTTTAAACACGCTGCTTATTTGGTCCATGGGGGCATGTTTTACAGCTAAGTGTCTTTCCAATACTGAGCTCCTTAAGTCAACATATGTTTACATGTCTATAAAAGTCTAGCCACCCACAGTACATGCCTCCTGATCAAAATCTGGGATGTGGGAGGCCAGGACCAAAAGTGTTAATTGTGATGAGCCTCTAAGACAAGATTAATGACACACCCTAGGTTCCTGGAATTATGTGAAGGGATGGTGGTTAGAGCATAGTTTAAAACACAAGAAAAGGCAAGCAGTTCCTGAAATTCATGGAGAGTTTTCTCCATGAATACCACCTAGATGGTTTACCATGTATATTTCTGAAAAACACTGGTAATCACTGGGCAGACATTGACAGCAATGGGTGCATGATTGTGTCTGGCCTATAGAATGGAGTGAATATGACAGAGACTTCTTTCAGAGGGTGAAAAGTTATAAGAAAAAGTGCTGGAAGGGTACAGAGGTAAACCAGGAAGTAGGGAGCCCCAGGAAGGTAGGAGAGTTCAAAGCCACGTAAAGAGGAAGCTGAGGAAAAGTGTCCCAGGGAAAACCCTTTGTGTGTGATGTGGACAGCGTTCCTGCCACAAAAGAAAGCCAGTCCTCCTGCAGTTGGAGCACAGAACACTGAGGATTCCCAACTGTGGCAGATGCAAAAAAGAATCGGCTTGGAGCCCAGAGCACAAGACACCCATCCACTTGTTGAAGAAACACAGGCAAGCAAGGCAGAAGCAATCGAAAGTGCTGGTTGTGACGGGCCAGGGTTAGCAGGAGCGAGCAGAGACGGGGTGGCCATTAGCACTGCTGTTCCATGAGGTCTAGGATAAAAATTCTCAAAATGTACAGTAGCTTCCCATTATATACTTTCCTGGATATATACAGACAGCCCCCATGATTCCTACCTAGGCCCCATTAGGCCCTTCTTGGGGAATTCTTGGCAACAGGTCACCAGAGACACACACTTCCTACAGTGACAGTGATATACTCCATTATGTGTCTACCTGGTCCAGAGCCAATGGTTCTTTGGTTCCTACAGCTACTCCTCCTATAGAAGGAGAAATTTCTCTAAAGTCTTCCCCAACCCCAGCCATCCTACCTATCCTGGAGATCTAAGTTTGTCCCATGGCAACCCAAGCAGAAGGTTACTGACTTATCACAGTCCTATAGTAAGTTTGCAAAGGAAAGGAGGGCAGAAGGGGCAAAGGGAGCAGCCAATAGAAGACAGTGGTGCCCCCGAACCCCAGTTTTTCCCTTCTTGATTAGCCCAGGTGTTACCAGGGCTAAGGCCCAAGTCCTGTATAGGTGGTGCCCCTAGAGGGGGTTGCTGATGAGGACAGATAGCCTCAGAGAAAAATGCTAAAAGGTTTTGCAGTCTGGGGTAGAGACTTAAATTAGAAATATAAAAGGGACAGAAAAAGGAGAAGAAGGGCAGTCACCGTGATGTAGAGGAGAAGATCCAGCAACTAAAAAGATGCAGCCGCTATGACTGAGAGTTTGGAAATCAGTCGCCAGGAGCTTTTGAGCCGCCGGGATGTAGAGTTTTGGATTGAGCATTATTGGAATCTTCAGTGACTTTGGGGCCAGCAACTTTGGGCCCCCATACAACAGTCTTCGGCAGGAAAAGTTTGAAGGCTTTGCGAGTAGCCAAGAGACAGAAACTGCTCCCGGTTTTGTTTTTACTGCAGCCACAGAAAGAAGGCAAAGGCCCAGAGAGGGCACCTTCCTAAAATGCGTGAGTGCAGTCTGCTGGTCTGTCTAGCCACTGTAGTTGTTTTCAGTGTTGCAGGCCTGGTGCTGTGCTGGGGCACCACAGCAGCTCTGGATCATCTCCAGTTGTGTCCTGTGCTGTCCTCGTGACTTGGTACTTGGCCTATAGTCTGGGTGCTGTGTGTCTACAGAGGCAGGAAGATGCCATCTTGGACATGTGTGTGGCCTGTTGTTTGGAAGAGAAGTGCCACATCCTCAGTGGTGGGAAGATGCCGCCTTTGTTGTTTCTTATTTGGGAATTAAAGGACTAGACATTGCTGTAAGTAAGGTAAACGGCCATATCTTGGCCGCAGTAACTTTTTGTTTTTGCCTGTTTGTTAAATAAATCCCATTGTTGTTGTTCCCTAGGCCTAAGTAGTCTTGCAATTGTACACATGGGTGCAGAACTAGAATAGTGATCAGTAAGCAATTTGGGCAGTGCCCTTGGCCAGTTTTAGTGCCCTCTTCTGCTTGATATCATAGGGACCTCATACCCTAAGTATCCAGTATGAATCCATTGGAATGTGTAAGGTTAAAATCATTAATAGCCATCTTTTCTTTTTTTTCTTTTTTTTGTCTCTTAACAGCATCAGAACCAAAAAAAAAGCAAGAAAGTCCACCAGTTTTGCTAGTCGACATACAATCTGATTTGGAAGGTATCCTTTTAATCTTATAATTTTATGATGATTTTAAAAGGCATGTCCTACAGAATCAGCATGCTCCCAACCAAAGAGAATGTTCTTTTGATCATTGTAGACTAGATCAGCCTTAACTAAGGCCAATGGCCAATGCATTCTTTCTAGGGTTTCCTGTCAAGACTCAAAGCTCAGGTAAAAAAGTAAGCTGAAGGGTAAAATGCTTTTAATTGAAGTACTTTGAATTAAAATTAAATTTTGAAAGGGAAGAAACATTTACCATTGGTGTTAGTAGAAAAGCTAATGGGTTATTCATACTCTGTTCATTCCATGACTTTTACTATATACCACTGACATTTATTGTATACCTACTGTATACTAGGCAAATATAAAGATGGACAAAATCAATGAGATCCTCTCAAAACTTCAACTCTAGTGGGCAAGATGAAATATGAACAAGGGGAAGGGTATCAATATGTGTTAAGCATTAAGCCACTGACTTCTAACCTGAAGATCATGGAAGCTTCTAATCCTAAATCATCTGGTCACCATCATAGACTTCCCATCATTTAAGAAGTGTTGTGTAGATTGATTAAAAGGTCCACACTATTCACCATACCACATTCTATTAATGATCCTTCCTGTTGTTTTTCAGCATATGTTAAAAGTGAAGTGCCAAGAGAAAAAGAATATGGTGAGAATTCCACATAATATATCCAAAGATCCCTGCTCCCTGTGGAATGTCCTGGTCTGGGGGGAGGGCTGTGCCAGGGGAGGGAGAGAGTCTTGCTGGCCCATCAAACAAACTCAAACTCTAACTATGCATCCCATCCACCACCCAACCCACCCCCAATAGGATTTCCTTCAACTTATTCCATTTCCAGGTGGGTTTTAGTGAAGTGCTGCCCAAACTTCCAATGTGCAGCAAGACCACCTGGGGATCTTGTTAAATACAGATTCTGATTCAGCAGGTCTGAGATCTTGCATTTCTAACAAGCCCCCCACAGCCCCTGCATTTCTAATAGGCTCTCCACAGCAGTTACTGCTGCTGATCCATGGACCACACTTGAGTAGCAAGTTTCAGAACAGCTTATAGATTTGTATCCATAGCAACCATCACACCAACCTATCCCTTGAACACCTGTCAAGGAATTCATACATGAAGGGTTGCAGAGGCAAAAACAGACCTGCGTTTCATCTGCATGCTAGTTTATCAGCGAGCGGGGCGGCTCATTTCTTAGAGCTGGTCTCTGGCTAGTTTGTTTCTGCTTCTCCCCTCCCTTCCTCATCCACAACTGGGGACCTGTCCTGTGGGGCAAATAGACACGGCCTAAGCATCTATCCCATCTCACCAAATGTGGTTGTGTTGAGAAAAAGCTTGAGGGGAGAGGCGGAGATTAATGGAAATGAATGAAGTATTGTTCTCCATTACACTCCACTTTGGGGAAGCCCGTTTGCCAGGTATCCACTTCCATCAGCACTGCTCCTGGGAGATACCCTAAAGAGGAGTCTGGTGGTCCCCATTACACAAATGAGGGGACGAGAGTACAAAGGGGCTGTGTGACGTGCTGGGAGTGGCCGAGGTCCTGCATGTCAGGGCCACCATTCAACCTGGCCAGAGACAGCGCAGCCCCCCAGCCCCCAGCCCACGTAGAGCGACTTCAGGGAAGGATAATGATCTCGCCAGAACAAAGGCAAAAGTTGTCAGAAACCCCAAAGGCAACGTTAATTAGGAATAAAGTCTTTCCTTCTCGTTCAGCGGCAGTTACAACTGTCTCACGTATTTACTGTGCTTGTCTTGACGTGCAGACCGTGCCCACCAGTGTTAATGAGGTTAATTATTACACTGAGTAGATGTGCTTCTGAAAACTGCTGTTGCCAAGTTATCTTCTTCCCTCGATAGAGACTTCTTCCCCCTCAAATTAACTATGAGTGTTCAATAAAGTCTACTAAAATATAGCAGACATATATCACACATCACAGGAACCTGCTAAACTACCAGGGCCAGAATCAGACTCTTATTCTCAACCCAGGGCAGGCACATAAAGAATCTCCGACCGAGGGTGCCGCTCTGTTTCTCCAGACTCCTGTTCTGCCAAGTCCTTCGTGTCTCCTCTCTGGTGACAACCAAAAGGCATTTCCTGGGTGCTTGCTTGAATTCCTGTGGATTCTTACTGCTCTTTCCTCCATGGTTTTCAAACTTCTCTGCCAGTCATTTCCACAGCAGAGAGTTTAGGGACATACAGTGTTTTTGAAATTGTGCTAAAAAGGATCCCCTGCCTTTGTCAAGTGAGGGTACCCGGTGAGGACAGTGTGCACCTGTGGGAACTGATGGAAAAGAACAGCTGGGGGATTCTCTTAGAGCAGGGTCCACAGCAGATGCAGCAGGTTTCTGTCAGGAGCAAACCGCGGCTGGGGGCAGCGCTCCACAGGCAGAAAGGTCCATGGTCTGATGTTGGCTGAGTGGAGGTCTGCATCCCACCAGGAACCCTAGTTATTACTTCTGGTAGAGGTCACCATCGGTCCTCTATCCCAAAAGCACAGCAGGCACACAGAGTCAATATAACTCAGTCCTGCAGCGACCCGACCCGGTGGACCTTCAAAGCTCTCTGGAGGGCCCAGCTGGAAGGGGCTATTGTTCTCCTGCAGCAGAGACAACAGGCCTCCATCATTTCCCCCGGGACCCAATTATCATGTGAGATCCCCTTCTCCAAGCTCTCCCCTCAGGTTCCACACCTTCCCAGGAACCGGGAAATGAGGCCCAAGTTGTAATTATCAATTCCTCGATTCAATTTGCACCCCCACGACACCAGGGGCTTTAAGACCCTCTCCTGACCGTGAGAACAAAGGCATCGCTATCTCTGACTGACTATAACGCTCTAGCTTGGGGATCCATCTCCAATGACTTAAGTAGCAATTATGAATCATACGCAATTCTGAAAATTGGCAAGTTTTGACAAAACTGACAGAAGACAGGAATGTTTCTCAAAATTTCCAAGCGAAAAATCACATCCAGAATCAATCTCTCAATAAAATGCTAACATCCTTCCCACAGCCTGGCAGGGTCCCGGATGAGCCCCGCCTGCTGGCCCAGCTGCCCCACATCTCCCCTCCTGCTGTCTCCTTCAGCTGTTCCTCTCACGCATACTACGCCGCTCGCAATTTTCAAATATCTCAACCACACTCCCACCTCAGGACCTTTATATGTCCTGTTCCCCGGGGGAGAACACTGTTCCCCAGCTACTCGCCTCCCTGCTTCATCCAGGACTCACTCATATCGCACTTTGTCAGCTGAAACTTCACAGCCACCAGGAACACACACACAGTCGCTGAAATTCCCCTTCTATTCCTATTTTACTAATATCTCCAAGTTGAATTTTAGGTAATTCGATGAATTTATATACAGTATTTTATTGACACTGTATGCACTTTTATTTAAAGCGAGAAACATAGATGGCATAAATCTATTTCCTTTGTTGTTGCTGTGTCTGTTTGGTTTTGGTTTTGGTTTCTTTTCCAAATGTCTTTTCCTTTGTTTTGCTTTCCAGATTTGAAACCTGCGAAGTCTATTTCAAATGAAAAATTTTGGGACACTGTATTATATGATCCCGTAGAGACACTGGAAAGCAAGGACTTCAGTGAAAATGTAAGCTGGATAAAAATTTGAGGCCACATGGCTCCTAATGTTAAGGGAGGGCCACCCCAGGTCAGTGGGGAGCTGGCTTGCACCCTGGGATCCATAGATCCACTCTGCTGTCAGCACAGCCCAACTAAGCTTTTCTTTAAAAATAGAAAAGTTTAAATGACTCAAAGGAGGGTCAGAAGAAAGCCAAATTCAGCACTTCCTATTTTCAGGGTGTTCTGCTGATAACATGAAACAACACCCTCAAGACTGCTTAAAAGGCAGCAAAGCAACAAACGAAGCGAAAGTATCTAGGCAAATTATTCTTTGTAGAATAATCCAGGCAAATTATTTTTTGTACAAATGCCATGTGAAAATAAAGTTAGATTCTGAAAAGACCAAGTAGGTGTACTTTTCTCATGAAGTACAACTCAAAACCCTAGACATTACATCAATATATAAAACAAGAAGATTCTGAAAGGTGGCTGACCAGCTAGGGGCCTCGAGGCCCAAAGAATGACATGGCAGTGAGTTTCCTACGTTTTCTTTTTGCTTCCCGACTTTAGTACCTAACTGAGTACTAGAAAAGACAGTAACCCAGAAACCCCAACAAGTGCAGACAATCAAAGCCCGGAGAAAAGTCTGTCCCTAACCGAAGGACCAGAATAGGGTAGCAGAGTAAGACGCAAACCTCTATAGAGCAGGCAAATACCATGACAAATAATAATGGTGCACCCTAGACCCCATCCCCAAATCTATGGCCCCATGACCATCACCCTTCAGAGGGACCCAGAACCAGTTCTGAGACTCAACAGACATGCCTTTCCCAGTGGTGAACCAGCGATGAGATAGGGGGTCACATTAGTTTGAATTAAGTGTGACATCTACAGATAATATATTGTCTTTAAAACAAAATTTTTGTAGTGAATTTATAAACACACTGCATGAATGTGTTGTCTGGGGCAGCCTAGTGGCTCTAATATCCTGTGTCAATTTGCCTCTAAAACTGACAACACACGTTGACTCAGGTAGAAGCATTATTAGGCATCCTCTCCACTATGGCCAAGAAATTTTCTCAGGATGATAGGTACTAAATACAACCACAAGAGTGAAATTTGTGTCCCTAGATCTCAAAATTAAGGGAACAGTGTTTTTCTGAGCTTAGAATAGAAAAGGAAAAAAAAAACAGCTAGGTACTTAGTTGTATTTTTTAATTGGGGAATTTTCTGATTCCAGTTCATATTTAGCCTTAAATTTCTTACTTTTCATATTTGCCTCTGTATCGCATTATACTGAAAGAATTGCTTTCAAATACTGAAATATCACATCAAAGGGAGAAAAAAAGAGTATTTGAAGTTAGATTCACCTCATTGGATTTCCTAAACTCGGGCATTTAAGAAAGATTTTTTTTTAGCAAGAGTTGCCATGTAAAGGAATTGTTTTAATTAGAAATTTAAATTATTCAGAAACCTTCAGCACTCTTGTCAATGAAGTTTTTGCTGTATCAGGTGAAACTATGGCTACAGGCAGAGAGGAGACATCACCCATGGCTGTGTGAGGTTCAGAGTGAGAAGTGCATGTCGGGAGGGTTCCCTGTGACAGGTGGACTGAGCAAGAGAGCTCTAGGCGCAAATACCTCGACCTGCCACCCAGGGGTTTTGTTACTAAATGATTTTAGACAGGGGCATGACACAGTCAGATATGCTTTTATCTTTTTTGTTGAGGTATTTTGATTCAAATCAGCTTTTAAACTGTGAAGCTACCTTGTCCACAGAGTGTTTAAAGACTGGAATAGTGAGGAAGCCTATAAACTAGTATTAAAGTCTTCACATCCTTACCAGCCCAGAAGTTAACTACTGTGTACTGTTTTCTACTACCGCATACTGTTCTTCCTGAAATTTTACTGTTAATATGAACATACACATCTTTAAAAATACATATCTACGAATAGGGTCATCATACACATTCTGTTCTCTAGCTTGCTCTTCCCAAACAACATGTTTTGGAAATCTTTGGCATCCCATGCCTGTGCTATCATTTAACTAGCATCATAGCAATGCTGCAGTGACCTGTACCCATGATTCACTACAGCAACTACAGGCATAGCTGAAGAAGACATTCCTAGCAGTTGAATATCAGGTCCTAAAATATCTGCATCTTTAACACAAAAGATATTGACAAATTTCCCTCCCAAATAAGTTGTGCCATTTTCCTATTGTCACAGCAGGATATTAGAGTGTCTCCCTCATCACAACCTCACCCATCAACAGGTATAATTCTGGTCCATCTGATAGGATGGAAATCATAGTTCATTGCTGGCATTAGTCTCTCCTTCACTATAAAAGCCACTGAACATTTCTCACTTGCGTTGATCATGTATATTTCTCTTTCTATAAATGGCCAATTTGTTTCCTTTGTCCACTTTTCCATTATGCTGCTTACTTCTTTTTTCCATATGCATTCATTAGGGCTTTTTAGATATGAAAGAGCTTAGTGATTTTTCTGACATGCATGTTGTACATTTTTTTTTCCTAGTTGAGTCTTGTATTCTGACCCATTCCTTGGTGTTTTTCATGACATGGTCATTTTTAACTGTTCCATAATCTTGTTTATTAATATTTTCTTATGATTTCTGAGTTATGTTTCATATTTATGTGGAGACTGAACAAAATACTACTAAACCACTATTGGTGCATGAATGAGGAAATCCCAACAAAGAGGAATTTAGAGGCAGGAATATCGGCACCTCATTCTGCCCTGAAGCACTGACATCAGTCACAGAAGATAAACTGGGCCATATTAAATATTTTTAGGTTTATACATGCATGTTCATATTGGAATCGGGCAACAGCAAACTCTCCGTGGTTGGGAGGGCTCTCCTGACAAGAGCTGGGTAGAGACTTTTATAGAGAAAAACAGAAGCAAAGCAAGGAATTTTTTGATTGGCTGTAGATTAAAACCTAGTTGGTTGCTTGTGATTGGTTGTCCTTAGGTTTCAATTTTGTAGCCTGGAGGCATTTACAGGCTTAGATTCGGGTTGGCTTAGGTAGGCTGCCACAGCATTACAGCCACAGCAATCTAATGGCCTCTTAGGAAGAGGCTGGGCATCAGGCCAGACCTGCGGTTCCTCAGTTTTCTCCCCAACACAGAAAAAACAGCCAATCACAAATTACATTTTTATATTTACCCCAGGTCCCATGCAACTTTGAATAGTTTGGTTTTCCACTTAGTATAGGAGGCCATATAACTTCCCAGCACACTATACACTATCAGCTACTGAACAATTACAATAACTACAATAACAAGGTGAGCAAGGTGACGTGGCAGACCCATGCCTTTCCTCAACAGCAAGTCAACCCTCACATTCTATCAGTGGGGTCCAAAAAAGAAGTTCTTGTGAGGACCCATTCATGGGTCAATCCTGGTTGGCATCATGGACTTGGCATAGAATGAATTTACAAAATACAAAGGTAGCTTACAATGTCTTTACTTTGGAAGAATCTTTAAGCTCAGAAATGTCCACTAATAATCGCATGTTAGGAGCTACGCTGCTTTCCTGAAAACTGTCGTCTTTCACACAGAATAAACAACCACTGGGAGCTTGGCCATTGCTAGCACTCAAAAGCCTCTTGTGCTCTTAAAGCATGGAGGCATTTTTACCTTCTGTAGTCATCTCCACATTTGAAAAAAGAGGGTACTCTTATGATCTCAAAAAGATTTCTTGGCATGATGCTGTGCCAAGTTTAAAAAAAAAAACTCTTGAAAAAATTGAGGTGTGAGGAAAGTGGTTGATGGCAATGGAAATGTCCATTAAGACAAATCTTCTAGCCACCCTACTGTTTCTTGTTTGTGTTCTTGTAATAGCATATGGAAATCTCATCTGGCACCTTTGGGAGTCAGAAAAAGTGATTCATTAGTAAATTGTTCATTCTCATTTTCTCGATATTTTATTCTATGGTCCTTTTGTAGCTGAACACCACCTATCAGACATTGTTTAGAAACATAATCAAAGAAATGCATGCTCGCAACGAACTGGAAGAGGATCTTATCATTCCCCTGACTGGGCAACTGGAGAGTGAAACCCTAAAGAAACTGGGAAATCTGTAAGTGACTGGAGAGATCAAGCCTTCGGTCTCTGGGTTTGGGTGGACCAGAGGTAGCAAAAGGGAAAATGTAAATCGGGCCACCAGAGAAAACAGCAAAGTCAGAACCAGACAGGTCCTCCGAGTCAAGGAGAGGCGGAGGCTAGGCGCCAGGGCAAGGACACCATCAGGAGTCAGGTGGACAGAATGATCTGGCTGCAAAACTCAAGAGCAAGGAAATCTACAAGCATGGGCAGTGCCATGTATGACGAAAGACAGGCAGTGACAGAGGCTGGGCAGGAAAAGTCTCTAGTGGACCATGAACTTGTACAAAATTCTGGGGAGCAAAGCTCAGACCCCTGGGCCTTTGAAAATAAGGGACAAAGGGGTAATCAGGATCCTGGACACAAGAAACTCCCTAACTTCACCCTGGGTTAGCTTATGCTTTTCCATGCCCCTGAAGGGGGTAAAGTCATGAGCTTCACTCACCTAGGAGCCACAGCCAGAGCCAGACTTAAAGTGGAGAATGGTAAGGTTGTTGCAAACCCATTGCTGGCACCAAGTCTTTCTAGTTGGCATGGCCCCAAGTCACCAAATGTTCCAGAACCTATTTGTACATCCAGTTTGCGGTACACGGAAGCCTGGATTTTCAGTTATGCATCTGTCAGAAACCTTGGTGAGCAAGGTGAATGATCAGGCCTCCCAAGGTCTGTTGCAGACACTCTAGCAGTGGCACCAAGGAAAAGGCTGTGGGGGTCACCCTACAAACCTCCTTGGCAAGTTGAGCCTTTCACAAATATCAGAAAGTGAAACTGACGGCCAACAGCTGCTTTGGCCTCAGTAGAGTCCTGGGGACAGAAGCCTCTGAAGCTTCTCTAGGAAAAGAGAAGACAAAACACAGAGCGTACCCAAGCCTGAGCTCCTTAAACAGCAGCAAAAGAAAATAGAGAATAATATCCTGGTAAACTAACTTGCCTCATATGTGAAATTTCCTCCCCTTCCTTCCCATTTAAGCCTGTAACAGAGTCTCTTTCTAACTTTATTACACATTATTACACACAGTGTGTACTGATCTAGGCTCTTAGGGATACAGTCTTGTGTACCCCAGTCTATGCCACTGAGAAGCTAGCAGGTTACAAAGGTGGCAAAGAGAAAGTGAGGAAACTTGGGTCTTCGGTGCCTCTGGCTGGCTCCGCTCTCTGGAATTTAACTCTTGCATATATTGATACCCTGCTCTCAGCCTGTGGGACAGCCCTTATCCCACCTAGTCCTCATGCTTATTCATCCACAATGATGGTAGGCTAGGCAACTGCTTCACTTCCAATCAAAGGTGTATGCAAATAAAAGACAGTTGAAACAAATGGGCAGCAAAGAGCTCCTTCTCAAGTTTCACTATTGCTTCTAAAATACAAATAATAAACCTCTGCTCTCTGTCAAGTGAAATAGTTCAGTCCTTTCCAGCAAAGGGCATTTGCTTTCTAGGGTTCCTCAGGATTAAATTATTACGCTCTCTTCAAGGAGTCTGAACTGAGAACTTCAAATCTGTCATGTCAGAGACCTTGTTCTCAGATCCATTAAACCTGGAAGCTCCATCCTTCTGGTGCCCCTTTCAAAGGAACACTGATCTGAGAACTAGGAAACACAGTTGCCCCCTGAAGCCAACCTTATTTGGAAGTAAGAGTCCAAGCCACTGAAATGCTGAGATCACTCTCTTTATATATTGACATGACAAGGGGTTAAGAGCTTGATCATTTTGAAAACCTCCTGTCTTAGTGGAGCTTTCACAGTAATTCATTTTCAGTGAGTTCATTTGAAATTTTCCGACTAAACACAAAAAGATATCAAGTAGTTCCATGGCGCTCGCAGACGTGCGCCCGCGGACAATGCCACTTCTCCAAGCTATTTCCGAATATAACCCTCGCTGGAACACACTCAGGCCACAGAAAAATCAAGCAGCACGAACCTAACCCAGAAAAACCAGCCTTGATTTTGGACCTCCCTGTCCTGTCCTACCCCTCAAGATGAGCTTCTCTGAACTCATTTTGAAAGGTTTGGGGTTCAGCCATGTGCCCAGGTTGAAGGTCAGTTAGAGATCAAGAGGGTAGCACTCTGTCGATATCATGTGTTGTCCCTCTATTCCTGAGCCCCATGCTTAGGTCAGAAAGCAGAGCTACAACCCTAACTTTCCACCTGCAACAAAAGACTTGGCAGGTCTATACAGGGTAGCATGACATGTAAATGAGGATTTAATATCAGATAATTCCCATTCCTTTTAGGCTGAAGAAAAATTTTGAAGACTACAAGGAAATAGTTCTATGGCTTTTGAGGAGACGTGAAAGTAAGGACCCCTCTTCTATCTTCCATCCTCTATAGGGGTCTCCTGGGTATGTCTCGCTCTCTCTCCTCTACCATGTACCATAAAGTGGGGGCAGAAATGCTTGTTCTCCCATTTGAGCACCTACAGGGCTAGTAAGGGCTAGTTTCCAGGGATAAAATACTGAGTAAGACAGACACAGTATGGGACCTCATTAGGCTTGAGCTTTGGTGGTGGCGGAGGAGGGTAGGGAGGGTGAGAATGGTGGGTAAGGAGATAAACAAGAAAGCAGGAAATCTGCACACAGAAGGCTAAGTCTTATGTTGGGAAGGGCATGCTATGGGACCACACGGGAAGGGTTCTAACCTAGTTGTGGGGGGCTCTAAGAAGTTATTATTAGTACAAAGTCTGGGAAAGAAACAGTCCCTTAATCAGTTACTGACGACATCTGAAGTCCCTTGTAAAGATTTATCCATTATGGAAATTGCCAGTTGTGGGGGTGGGGGGTAAGACTTGACCAACAGTCTAAGCTATTGGTTACTTACCTCAGAAACTCAAAACCACTGTATGCAATTTCTTTCAGATTTCAGTAGCCTTCCCCCTCCCTTATCATTTTACTTTCCTTGGTTTCAGTTACCTGCAGTCAACATCAGTCTAAAAATATTATGTAAATAAGTTGTTTTGAGAGATACCCCATTCATATTTTTATTACAGTATACTATTATAATCTTTCTATTTTATCATTGTTGCTGTTAATCTCTTACTGTGCTGAATTTATAAAGTAAACATGGTAAGTATGTATAGGAAAATAATAGTACATACAGGGTTTGATAATGTAGTTTCAGCCATCTATTTCAGCCATCTACTGAGGGTTTGGGAACCTATCACAGGTACTAGATCCAACTAATATAGAAACAGCAATAATCCCTGTGGCAAACACAGCCAATCAACCATGGAACTTTATCTCACTAGGCCAGAACACAGCCTTAAATTCCCTGTGAAGGAAGTAGCCCTGTTCCCCAAGGCCTCTGACCTGTTATAGAATAAATGTTATAGAATAACTGCCACACAATAGGTACTTTCACATGCACCTTCTAACTCAAATTAATCCTTATTAACCATGTGGACCAGGATTCAGAGAAGCTAAGTAATGTGCCTAAAGTCACCCGGCCATTGCGTCAGCCTGAGCTATACTTATGCCCAAGATCTGTCAGACCAAACACAGGGCTCATCCTTTTGCAAAGTTCAAGGCTAGTGTGTTATGAGAAGAAAACATGGGGTCTCCAAGCATAGATCTCATGTTCTCATTGGAATTGGGAAGCAGGAAGAAGGAATCACCACCTCAATTTCTACAGAGTGCTCTGCCTCCCAGGACTCACATAAAGAGGTACACCCCCAATTCAAATGCTCAGCAACCAAAACACAACAAAATTCTATTACACTTGTCTGCTGCTTATATTTCTGTTCCCTGTGAGCGGCGGATGCCTGTGGTTTTCATTCCTTTGCACCTCAGCAAGGCACTTACTGACATTCATTTCTTGAATGGATGTAGACATACATGACTGTTCCTTTTGGGACATTAAGGCCTTTCAGGACACTCTACTGTCACATACCCAGTGTAGAACTTCTAGCTGGAAAATGAAGTTTGATATGATACAAACAGCCAATTCTTCAGCATGCCTTACCACCATGCCTGCCCACTCCTACTGCTCCAGATAACTAGTCTCAAACATTTGACCTTTTCATACAGAAAAGCAACATTTCTAACTGATAAGAGGCACCCCCTCTCTGTTCAGGTTGTAGCCAGGCCCAGAGAAATCTTCCAGACTCCTTTGAGATACAAATTCATTTATTGCCAGCTCCCACCCATTATTCCGTATTTCAGGCCCACAGTCTCATATCTGAACACCCAAATTTCTGAGCCAAGACTGGCTTCACAGGCATGTGACCTACGCAGCACCCCACATCTCAGGACCCCTGCTTGGTTTAATACTCTGTTGTTATTACCTTGATATTCCTAGTAATTTTAGAACAAGGATCCCTGCACTTTCATTTACATAGGATCTCTCATTATGTAGCCTTTCCCATTCAGCACCATAAGAACATTACCCAGCTTGACTCTTGAACCATCAAAGCTCCCTTGTGACAGACACAGAGAGGCTGACCTTGTGGCAGGTGGTACAAGCATCATTTCACAGTAACCTCAGGTCATTATGGGCAGCATCATTCCGTCTTAAGGAAACCAAGACTCAGAAATTGTGGCCTAAAGCTGCATCTAATAAAGGCAGAGCAGAGGATACAGCACAAACCAGAATGTCCAAACTCTTAGCTTTCTGACAGGAGGGAAATGAGCATTTAAATGTCTGTTACCATTGTCATTCAGAAACGCTGTTTATTAACTTCTAATTGATACACAGGAATAGCTGCTGGGCTCACTTCAGCTTTTCCCCCTGATAAACCATTAACATTCTGCAAGAAAGCCCAGGAGAAGGTACTTCTTAGAGGGAGACTGACATCTGTTCCCAATATCTTACAAAGGTCTCCACGTGCCCCTGCCCCCACCCTGCTCTCATTTTCCTGAGGAAAAGCTCCTCTTTGAGTACTAATTAGGCCTTCAGGTGCAGTGGCCCAGCTACTCCTTGCCCATCCCCACCCACTGTCTTTCTATTCTCATTGGCACACCTCAGACAGTTGCATCTCCCCTCTGAAAATTTTTCCTAATCCCTCTGACTCCTATCTTCTCTCTCAGCCATTTCCTCACATTGTTTTTCCAGGATAACCTTTTTGAAACTCTTCACTGAGAAGGCAGGCCTTAAATGTACCCCCTTTGTTTACAGTGCCTTCCTCCTAAACGCCTTAGCTGACCTTCCCATCTTCCCCCTCCCCCTCTTTGTCTTAGTTAAGCTATTTAAGATGGCATCTGAGACCATAAGGGGAATTATTCCGTTTCACTGGGTTCCTCCCATATATACAGTAAGTATACAAGTTATCATAAAACTTCTTTTCCACTCTTTCTCTTATATATATATATATATAAAAAAAAATACTCATCATTGTTCCTCCATAGCCTCCAGCAAATGCCCACGATTCTTACTGGCTTGCAAGGTTCTCACTTTTTCCTCCCAGACAATGAATCCATCACTGTTATTCATCAAATGTTATTCATCCCCTGCCACAGGGTCTGTGTACTTGCTGCTCCTCTGCCCAGCATAATCCTCCTTCTGGTAACCCTGAGACTAGCTCCCTCACTTTATTCAGGTCTCTTCTTTAACCTCAGAAATAGCTTCCCCAGTTACCCTTTACAAAGCAGGGTATACAGAGACATGCTCACATTCACATCATTTTCCATCTCGACCTCCTTCAGTCTTCTCCAGAGCCCTGCTAGCTGTCTGCGTGTTGCTTTTGCTGTTCACTTGTTTAGCGTCCATCTGCCTCCCCCACTAGCAGAGACCATGGCATCGGCCTCGCTAAGTTAGGACAGTTCTCCACGGCGCCCATACACAACAGAGCTTTACTGAATCAGTGAATGAAGAAGGGATGTAGCCTTGTCCTGAGTCATCTATCACCTTCTCCTGAGTCACTTAGCCTTCTCCTGAGCCATCTGTCACCAGTAGCCCACTCCCACGCTAGCTTCCAACCATAGCACTTATGTTAGGAATTCCCTTCCACCTTAGAGACAACTTCCACCGGAAGTCACTCACCGTCCAGGCCCAGCAAAGTCGCCTCTGGTGAGCTCTTGGGCCACCCTGGATGTTCATTTGCAGTCCCCAGAGTTCCCCAGGTGAAATTTGAAATTGCACCCCCTCCCCAGGCGGAGAGTCCAAAGACAGAGGCAGACCACGCCAGCTTGGAGGCGGCAGCCTTAGTAAGGGAACTTACCTTCCAGGCCTGTCTCGGGCGGTGGCAAGAGAGGAACTCTCTGGCAGAATCTCAGTTTGTCTAGAGGCCTTAACTGAGTTCAGGCACATACTCAGTCCAGACGGTCCAATAACAGATGATTCTTCCAAGACCACGCCCTCATAAATGGTTCCCATTGTGGGGACTGCAGGCAGGACGTAATTCCAAGGACAGGAGAGAAGGCCAGCCACCTCGGCTGCCCGGGTCCAGCTCACGTAGCCCATGTCCACGTCCTCTCAAAGGTCTCCTCCAAAGCTGTGCAGACCCCAGTGGTGGGACAAATAAGCTCTCTTAGTTGACGGCCCCCCAGCCCAGCAGCCTGAAGAACACGGGCCAGGAAGCCCCGCCCTCCCACTCCCACCCCCACCCCCACCCCCACCCCCAATATTAGGCAAGCCCTCCAAAAGTTGCTGGGAGACAGAATTTCTTCCTTTTCAGTCGTTACAAAAGTAAGCAAAATGAAGATAAAAAGAAAGTTGTAGCTATAAAAACTAAGTGAAGTGCTTTAAGAAAACTTTAAAAAAGGGCCTCCCTGGTGTCTCCCGGGAGCACTATGACGCTATCTGCAGCCGCTGCAGCCGGAGCACACACGTTCCTTCCCCGGGCAGGGATAAGCCACATGGCGCCCCAGATCTCTTCTGTCTCACCAGCAGCTCCCCTCATCAGTGTATTTCAGTAGATCTGTCTGTTCTGCTCCCCACTCTGACTCTGGTGAATCCTCTCACCCAACTATACCTCTGCCCTAACCCCAGCTCTTGTATGCATAAATAAATAAATCTTAAAAAAAAAAAAGAAAACTTAAAGAAAGGGGTGGCTTACTTTGGGTGTTTCACTGGGAAATTGCTATACTTTCTTCTCTCTTTATGCACACTATTCTATTAAAGTTCTTTCACACTAAAAAAAAAATACTTTGAACAAAATGCAGGTCAAACTACATAAAGGATTGGGGAGTATTTTTTTTTAATTTTAAGTCTATAATTCTGCACTCATATTCTTTAGAAATTGCCAAAACTGAAAATCAACAACAATATGCTATGAATATGATTTGTGTAAAAAGTGATCACAGAGACAGACATCAGACCTAAATGCAAAGGAAAGCCTTGTCCCACATTTTAAAATGATATATTACAACATTTATGTTTAAGTTAAAATAAAATGTTTAATATATTTTTCTTCTTTTAATGACTCCTCACTTGGGTCTATTTTTTCAATGAACAGAATGAGCTGCCACACTTTTTATTGGCATGTTGCCAGTTGTCACACCTCATATCCCCAAATCTGGGCTAGGGAAAGGGGCATCTCCACTGAGGTATCTGGCATCTAGCACTGGGCTGGCACATTGTAGGCCCGTGATAAATATATGATGAACGAATGAGTAGAGAAAAAACTGAAAGAGCTGGAAATTCAATTCCCTACATTTCTCTGTTCAAAAGCTTACTCTTTCTACGACCTGGCAGCTTTCCTTATTTGGGGGTATATACCTGATATTCCAAAACCTCAAACACTCTTTGGCACTTTGAGAGAGAAAGATCTAATTTTCATTGTCTTTTCCACCAAAGATTTACTTAAACCTACAGAGAATACCTTATCATTTCAATTACTGGATACATCACTATCAGTGGAGAAGCCAGAAGAGTCTGAGACAGAAGTCAAAAAAACTCGTCTTAAGCGCAAGAAGAAAGTACAAGTAGAAACAGAAGTCATAGAGAACGTGCTTAAGGTGAGTGTGGCAGTGCATTGCTATTTTCACTTTGTGCAGTTTTTTTGGCAGTTTTTTGTGAAAACACACACATACCACCAGGGAGTTGTCAGGACCAAAACCAAGAGAATGCAAACAAGATAAATGTGTCCAGTACACAGAGGCACACCTGAGTGTGTGGGCATTGGCAGGTGGACTAGGACATTTAACTAGAGTTCATTGAGACCCTTCTACCTGCAGGGCCAGTATTAGACAGTAGGATGATATTGAGAGTGAAATAAAGGAAATATGTATCAAACTGTATAAGACCCTCCCACTCATAAATGGTCGTTGTCTAAACAGTGGTACATCCAGATGATGGAATATTATTCCGTTTCAAAATTAAATGAGCTATCGTGGCTTGAAAACACATGGAGGAAACTTAAATACACTGCACTAAGTCAAGGCAGCCAATCTGAGAAGGATACATACTGTATGATTCCAAGTATTTGACATTCTGAGAAAAGCAAAATTATGGAGTAAAGAGATCAGTGGTTCCCAAGGGTTCAGGGGGGGAATGAATAAGATTTTTAGGGCAGTGAAAATACTCTTTATGATACAATCCTGGTGGATATATATCATTCATACACTTGTCCAAACCATAGAATGTATACCCCCGAGAGTGATCCCTAATGTAATCTGTGGCTTTTGAGTGATTATGACGAGTCAGTGTAGGTCACTGAGTGTAATAAATATACACTGTGGTGTGGGATGTAGCTAGTGGTGGTGTGCTGTGCATGTTTGGTACAGAGGGTGTGTGGGAAATCTCTGTGCTTTCTGCTCAATTTTGCTGTAACATGCTCTAAAAAATAAAGCCTATTAAAAAATAAATCACAGGGTATACATAGCTATAGATAGATAGAAATGGATACAGTAAAGTGAAAACTAGTCTCAAAATAGTAGTCATTCAGAGTGTGCTAATAATCAGGTCTGAAACTCAAAAAAGAGCCACTGAAGAGAGAATTAGGAAGATGTGATAGACTTTATGCTTTCTATAAATATGCACTGAGAACCTACTGTGCCCAGGCCCTCTCCTAGGTGCTGGAGATACAAGGGTGAACAAAAGAAAGGTTCTGTGCCCATATAACTTACATTCTAGGTGAGGAGATAGTCAATGTGCAAAAATGCTGTTCAAGGCTATGTCAGGTATTATTAGATGCTATGGAGTTAATGAGTATAGCTTAAGGAATATAAGGATTCTCAAGTTGTCCCACGAAGAGAGGAATTGTTTTTATACCTAGAGCAATTGGGAAGTGCTATTTGAGCATAGGTATACATGAAGGGAGGAGTGAGCCACGAAGACACCTGGGGTGAGTGCATTCTAGGCAAAGGCCTAGAGCAATTGGGAAGTGCTATTTGAGCATAGGTATACATGAAGGGAGGAGTGAGCCACGAAGACACCTGGGGTGAGTGCATTCTAGGCAAAGGAAACCGATGCAAAGGCCCTGAAGCCTTTGCCACAAAGACATCTGTGAGAAGTGAAGGAGGGCTAGGGGAGGAGCTGGGTGCCAGATCAGGTTGAGCCTTGTGGTTCTAATTAGACTTCAGATTTTATCTTTTTTTTTAAAGATTTATTTATTTATACATACAAGCTGGGGTACAGGCCAGAGGTGTGGGGCGGTGAGAGGATTCACCAGAGACAGAGTGGGGAGCAGAACAGGCAGATCAAAGAAATACACTGCTGAGGGGAGCAGCGGGCGAGGCAGGAGAGGTCTGCCGCACCATGTGGGATTCTCCCCGGCTGGGCATCGAACTCGCATTGCTGCTGCCGACAGCTCCACAGCGCAGCGCTTAACCGCTGCGCCATCAGGGACGCCCCTTCAGATTTTATCTTAAAGATGACATGAAGCCATTACAGGATCTAGAACAGGAGAGGAACATCATCTGACTTAACCACTAGAACAATCTTTCTGGCTGCTGTATGGAAAGTAGATTTAAGGAGGAAAAAATAAAGGCAGAATGTCCAATTGGAAGCCAACTGGAAGGATATCAATTCAGATGAAAGACACAGGAGACTAATGGAAACTGACATTTATGTTATACCTTGGAGGTTATAAAAACACTTCTGCATATATCAAAAACCTAGCTTTTCCAACAATCTTGTGGCATACAAGTGGTATTATCTTCACCACTGGCAAAAAAGTGAGGTCCAGAAAAACACAAATGACTATGTCAAGGACACAGAGCTTGTATTAGAGAAAATTCATTAGCTTTTGAAACAAACAGTTCCCAAAGCAAAGTGGCTTAGGCTTAATAACCAGATGTGTGTTTACTGCATGGATGGGTCACATCTAAATTGACTCTCATGGCTCTCTGGAGCAGCTCTCCACGAGGCTGCCTCTCAGCACCTGGGAGCTGGCTCTTTCTCAGGGGTCTCCACCATCTTGGAGTTCCTTGTGTTCAGCTGCAGGGACAAGAAGTGAAGCCAAGGAACCAAGGTTCAGACTTATGTTTTGTCAACAAAAATGAATCATATGACCCCAGTGACATGAAGGAGGACTGGGAAACATACAATGTGTCCAGAGGAAACTAGAAACAGTTTGCAATCAAAGGAAGGAAGGAAAAGCAATCAAGCAAACATCTTAAAGTGATGAGAGTAGCCTCACTTGTGGCAACAGTGGAAGAGAACCAAAAACTGACACTCTACCAAGGTGACTTTTTTGACCTCTAGAAAAGAAATGGGAAGTTCAACATCCCAGGCATTTAATTAATAATAATTCAGAGTAATAATAACATATGAAAAGCCCCTCATAATATTTGTAAATGTTAAAACACACTTGTAAATAACTAGTGTGTTGAAGAAGAAATCACATTGGAAATTTGGAAATATTTTAGAGTAGAATGAAAGATAAATATCTATACTGACGTGAAATAAAACAGTATTTTGAGAAAAAATGATGCAGTTTTAAACGTTTATATTAAAGAAGGAGAAGATAAGAAAGTCTCTTCAATAAATGGTATTGGGAAAACTGGCAGTCACACGTAAAAGAATGAAACTAGACTATCACCTTACAACAAACACAAAAATTAACTCAAAATGGATAAAAGATTTGGATGTAAATCCTGAAGCTCTAAAATCTGTAGAAGAAAACATACTCATAACACTCCATGACATAGATTTCAGCGATATCTTTGTATATTCATCTCCAACAGCAAGAAAAATAAGAGAATTTAAAAATTTGGGACTACATCAAATTAAAAAGCTCCTTCATGCAGCAAAAGAAAGTATCACAAAAACAAAAATACACCCTGCTGAATGAGAGAAAATATTTGCACACCATACAGCTGACAAGAGGTCGATATCCAAGATCTACAAAGAGCTCATACAGCTCAACTAAAAGAAAACAATCCAATTTTTAAAAATGAGAAGAGCTAAATAGGCACTTCTCCAAAGGAGACATACACATGCCAACAGGCACATGAGAAAATGCCCATCATCACTTATCATCAGGGACATGCAAATCAAAACCACAATCAGATACCACTTCACACCTTCGAGAATGGTCAGTCTAAAAGACTAGAAACAACAAGTGTTGGCAAGGATGTGGAGAAAAGGGGAAACTCTTACACTGTTGGTGAGAATTAGGCTGGTCCAGTCCTCTGGAAAACAGTCTGGGTTTTTTTTTTTTTATATTAAAAATGGATCTACCATATGATCCAGCAACTTCACTCCTAGGTATCTACCCAAAGAATTCAAAAGCACTAACTTGAAGGGATATATGCACGCTATGATCACTGCAGCACTGCTTAACAATAGCTAAGGTATGAAAACAACCTAAGTGCCCAAAGACAGAAGAGTGAAATAGGAAATGGTGGTGTACACACACACACACACACACACACACACACACACACACACACACACACACACAGTGACCTGGGTCAGCTTCCTCATCACATAGACAAGTAAACTGAGACCCTGAGTGGTGTCCTGTCCAGCAAGTTGGTGGAGATGGGACGGTACCGATGGGGAGCCGTGTGTGGGCCCC
Source organism: Scalopus aquaticus (assembly GCA_004024925.1). Taxonomy (NCBI): domain Eukaryota; kingdom Metazoa; phylum Chordata; class Mammalia; order Eulipotyphla; family Talpidae; genus Scalopus; species Scalopus aquaticus. The sequence goes on from PVIJ01012714.1 coordinate 25,838, forward strand.
AGAGAGTAAGCAGACACTCCTGAGCCCTCTAGTGACCACATCAGAGCTCCGAACTGGGACAGTCAGCCGCTGCGCATTGTTCACAGCCTTGTCTTTTCTTCCCAGGAACCTGATGGTGATGGAAAAATAATTTTCTACCCCAATAAGAATGTCTTCCAAATCCTCTTTCCTGATGGATCAGGCCAGATACAGTATCCACTGGCGTACAGGGACACTTACATTGACACATGTAGCCCCTAAAAAATCTGTGATTTGGGGCTGGTGCATGGTTTTTGCTGAAGCCTGTGCCCTCTGCAGGGCCCTGCCTTGTCCTGGGATTCCAAAGGGCTGCTTGTACCTTAACCATCTCCCAGTTATCCGTCAGGAAACCTGGCTTTGCTCATCCTCAGTACCAAAGAGAGAAAGCTCACATACATCATTCTGGAAGATAGCACAAAACAGTATGTCCGGGCACTTATCGACAACAATGGCCATGCTACCTTCTATGATGAAGACAAAGAAATCTGGTAAGCCTGGGTCTGAATCCCACACCCCCCCTCCCCATGGAGAAGGGCTGGGGGGTCCCTGGTCCCAGTCTTTGTGGCCATCTGCCCTCACTGGCTCTCTCTCTCTGTCTCTCCCCCCCATCTCTCTCTCGTGAATTCATTTCTCCTACTCACAAATGTTGGAAATGGGAGCTGGGTATCGTGAGGGACCAACGTAACAAATCCCTGACTTCAGTGAAGGTGCACTGTCCTCCCCCCATTGCTTCCCCTCAGGTGAAATAGAGCCACAGACTTACACAACCACTTCTACTGCCTTCATCTCCTCGAGAACTTTGGGAGTCAAAACTTGTGGGAATTATCTTAGAAAGCCCCAGGACTTTTCTGCTCTGGGGTTTAGGGAAGGTACCCTTGGGGTGGGGGGGCGTGGTGAGTGCTTTGGAGACCCATGTGTTGTATACAAAAATACAACTTCTAAATATTGCACTGTCCCCATTTCTGAAAATGGTGAAAATTCATTTTACCAATCCAAGGTAATTCAATCACTCACAAAAAATCCCCATTTCTTCAGCTAAGTGATTTCAGGATTTTCTCTCCTCATTGGTCAGGCCCTGGGAATTACATGCTATAGCCTGGCTCAACTTTATACTTTCTTCTTCTCGATAGTGAAAGACAAACTTTTTTTCCATTTAATTCTGAAAGAGAATTTTCACTCCGCAGGCCTTAGTCTTTAAGGCTATTTCCTCTGCTATGAGTGTTTCCCAACGCCGCTCCCTGGTTGACTACTGTGTTCTCAGAGTTCTCTTTGTACAGTGACTGAGGTCTGAACAGTGGAAGAAGGTACTGGGTACTAAGGAGCACCAAGGAGTGGGAACAAGAAACTCTGTTAATGTTCCAAAATAGTGTCTGGCTACTAGAAGGTCCTCTTCTCCCTAATGACACTTCCAGGGCCAGAAGAGGCATTGGGGAAGTCCACAAACTACTTTTATTGATGAGGAAACAGGCTCAGAGAAAACAATAGGTCACTTGTCCAGCGTCAAACATAAAAACACAGGCAAGTTGTATGAAGCTTGACTCAGCCTAAAATAAAGCATTTTTTAAAAATGATCAAATAAGGCATGCAAGAGATACCACACCTTACCCTTGAAGTTCAGTCCATCAGGATGGTGCTTAGAGCTGGCAAAGGGCTGATCTCCACCCTTCAGATTCTGATTCTGCTTGTCCAGGGTGGGACCTAGAGATCTGATTTCTTCATAAGCTTCCCAGGGATCCTGCAGATCAGTGGGTGTGAGAGCCCAAGCCAGTGTGCCCCCCACTGCCCGGTCTCCCAGGGACAGAAGATAAAGAGAGGGGACTCTAGGGGAATCCATCCCATCCCTCTCTCAAAGCCCTCAGGGATCCTCCCCTCAGGAGCAGGCGGTTGGGAATGCTGACTTCCTAGACCATTTCTGGGACTCCCAGAAAGTCTCAGCTTCATGAGGAAATGGAGCCATCCAGAGGCCCCATCCAGGGGGCCAGCAGCCACCAGAGTGTCAGTCTCTCTTCCCATCAGCCTTGCTTCCAGGGCTCAGGTGCCAAGAGCTCTAACTCTTCATCTCCCCTCTCTGCCTGGACCCGCTATCTTTTTGCCTTGGCAGTTTTTCTGAAATGATGTTAATCATTTCACAACCCATGGACTCCCAAGAGCAGCAGGCGTACTGGCATCATTCCTGTCTAACTCTGAACTCCTCTGCTAGAGAAATTAGGAGACTTTCCAGTGTTCAAAGCTAATTAAGCTCAGAGTAAATCTCGCAAAGGGCCTGTGCAGGGCCTGTCCACAGGGCCCCCAGTCAAGACCAAGGCCACTTCAGGGGCTTCTGTTCTTACTTGACCTGGCCCCTCTGACCTCCGAGCACTCCCTGCCTCTGCTTTGTGCACCCCAGCTGCCCCACTGCAGGAGAGCTTCTTCCTCCCAAATGATGTCACCGTCATTGTCCTTTCCCATCTTTCTTGGTGCTGAATAAGTGGCCTAGTGGGGGAAGGGAGAATCCAGCCTCTCTCTCCATGGGCAGGCCCCAGACCCTCTGCACACAGGCCCAGTCCCCAAGTTTCCTTTTCCCAGGAGCGCCCCCATACTCAGCTGTAAGCAGTTGCCAGATTTCTGTTTGGCCTCCCCAGGGTAACTGCATCTCATGTAGTCATGTTCTTGCTTGGCTTAAACCAAATGTAAACAGCACTAGAGAAGGTGTTTTGAGCATCACAGATCTGAATGAGAGAGGAACTGTGCAAGTGTATTTCCCCCTCATCCCCAACACCAAAAGTCATACTACCGGGAAGAATAGGCTCTCCACCCCCAACTTGTCCTTCCCTGGGGCAGTGGCAGCAGATCAGCGCCCTGAGGGAATTCATCATCAGCACTGCAGTCCCGTTGCCACTGGGGAAAATATTGTGTGAAAAAGACCCTCCAAGTCCTGGGGAACACACAAATTTGCTTGGCCAGAGTCCACCGACCTGAATCACTGCTAGAAATTTCCATGGTTGGCTCACCAGGTTCCAGCCCCACCTCTGCACCCTGCACCTGTTATCTGGCAAATGTGGCTTCAAAATTGCCAAAGGCCATGCCCAAATTGCTTACCGGTCACTGTCTTGGTTCTGCACCCACGCGCACAATTGCAAGACTACTCAGGCTTAGGGAACAATAACAATGGGATTTATTTAACAAACAGGGAAAAGCAAAGAATTACTGAAGTCAACATATGTCCATTTACCTTACTTAAAGCAATGTCCAGTCCTTTAATTCCCAGAAAAGTAACAAAGGTGGCTTCTTCCCACCACTGTGGACGTGGCAGGAAACAATAGGCCACGTTTCCAAACTGGCGTCTTCCTGCTTCTGCAGACGCCACAACCAGACTGTAGGCCAGGTTCCAACTCACGAGGACGACACAGAACACAACTGGAGATGCACCCGGAGCTGCCGTGGTGCCCCAGCACAGCACCAGGCCTACAAAACTGAAAACAGCCACCACAGCAGCCAGACAGCCCAACAGACTGCACTCATGCATTTTAGGGAGGCGCCTGCTTCAGGCTTCTGCCTTCTTCCTTCGGCTGCAGTAAAACAAAACTGGGACCAGTTTCCATCACTCAGCTGCTTGCAAAGCCTCCAGAGTCGCTGGTCCCAAAGTCACTAAAGATTCCAAAAACAATCTATATTCTGGCGGCTCAAAAACTTCTGGCGTCTGATTTCCAAACTCTCAATCTTTGCGGCTACATTTTCTGCCGCTGAATCCTCTATTCCTACATCATAGTGACTGAATCTCCTTCAATCCCTTGTATTTCTCATCAAAATATCCACCCCAAACTGCAAAACTTTGCATTTTACTCTGGGGCTATTCATTCTCATCAGCAACCCCCTCCAGGGGGCAGCAACCTTTCCCAGACTTTGGACTCAGCCCGGTTACACACCTACACTAACGAGAGCTCCTCCACTGCCCCTCAGGCCCTGGAAGGATTTTAAGGCAAGTGTTTCGAGGACTGAGCTTCTCTTGGTGCTCCACAGGGAAGGAGGAAGGTATGGAGAGTTTGCCATGTGGTGGCAACTAAAGCCAGCCCCAGCCCCAGCCAAACCCTCTGCCAGACTTCAGGAGTCCCATATAACAAGGACCTCAGACCTGCCTCAACTCAAGATCCTCAGTGGGTGTGTTTTGCACCTCCACAGTGTGGGGTCTTTGCACCTATGAGGAAGATATTCCAAATTCAGTCCACTTCTAGGTGTACTAGACCCCATTTTCCTGAGGGAGTCTTAGCCCAGAGTCAGGCACCCCACGAGCAGGGGCAGACATCCAAATCCAGGAAGTGGGAGAACTCTGATGGGGGCTGCTTGAAGGGTGAACAGCAGGCAGAGGGCTGTTCTCCTGCAGAGCGCGAGTCCTCCTCTGTCAGGAAATGCTAGTGCTGATGGAGTTACTGCTGTGTGGAGGCTCTTAATCTTCACCACAACTCTCTGAGTGAAGTACTATTATTATGCATCTTGTTGCTGGCCTGAGGCCACACAGCTTGCAGTGAATGACCTAGGCTTTGAACCTAGAGTCTGGCTCTGAAGACCAGATATTTAATTCGTTACTGTGCATACAACTTCTTATCTACATAAAGAGGAATGAGCTTGGACAGCTGGGGCCAGACGGTGAAGGGATTTAAGAATTTGCACTTTGATGGGCAATGGGAAATAACTGGAGAATCTGGGCTTGCGCATTTACCAGTTCTTACTGGAGGTACCAAAAAAAAAAAAAAAAGGTTGCCCTTAGCAAGCCTGAGCTGGCCTCTCCCTCTGGTCCATCTACAAGGCCCCAGACACCCCAGCTGAGACCCGGCAGATGGTCAGCCAGGCAGCTCAAACCCTACCTTCTCTGGACTAACCTGCTTTCAGAGTCTCTTCCCTTCCGCATTAGATCCTTGAGAGAAGTTGCTGCCCCACAGCACAGATTCAAGAGACAGCCCCTGTGGGATTTGGAAAGCGAAAGCCAAGGCCAAAGGGACAGGGCACATTTAAAATGCCAAGTAAGGATGGCTCCAAGGAGAGCAGGGCCTGGCCTGAATGAGGGAGCCCACCCACCCCTCACTCATCTGACAGCTACATATGAGGGTGCCAGGCACAGTGCTGGTCAGAGGGGTCCATCAGGGGAATCCTGGCCTTGGGACCATATTTGACATTTACATTTTAGTTGGGAAAACAGACAATAAGCACTCATGCACCCAAAGTCTGCTCATGCACCCAAAACCATGGTGTGGTCAATCTGAACTGCATGTAGGACAGTGGCCCCTCTGTGTGCCCAGGCATGGAGGAGATGGCACCACTGAGCATGTGTCAGTGCAGGAGATGACCACAGCCCCTGATGACTCATTCCTCGGAACACACCCCCTTCGTGGAGAGACACACGGCTCTGCAGTGGATGTTTGTTTTCAGTGATAGTTATGCATAAAGTCTCCACAAACACTGAATTAGAAAATGCTGAACCCACTGCTACCGGGGGAGAGAGACATGTGCAGAGCAGTAAAAAATTTGAGTCTCCTGATGGACACGTTCCCAGGTGAGGCTGAACAAGACGTCGCTCTGCCTTCTCGCCTCAGCTCCTACAGAGGTGAGCAGAGGACGGAGATGGGGAGTGGGGGGGCGGCCATTGCAGTGGGAGTAGCTCGGGCTCTGGGGCCACGGGACAGGGCTCTACTAACTCCAGCACGAGTGAGAGAGGCGACCTCAGGCAAGCCACTGAGCACTGCTGGACCGTGGTTTCTCCTGTGTAAAAGAGTCTACTGGATAGAGTTTTTAGGATTGACGGTTCCCTCTGTGAGATATAAATACACATATACATATTAACCCCTGGGACAATGTTCAGTATTTGCTAACTCAGTATTTGAGCTGACTTTCTAGAACTACTGTGAATAATGAGACTCAATTGTAAATTATATGAAGTAAATATATTTATAATTAGTACATTATATGAAGGGAACTAACCAAGGAGAGGGGGATTCATACAGGGAAACTGAGGGGCTGTTAGAGCCTTTTTGAGATGGTGACCTTTAAGAAGAGATCTAAAGGGTAAGTAGGACCAGTCACACCAGGCAGGAAGGGAAGTCCTTTCCAGGCAGAGGGAACAGCATAGTGAAGCCATGAGGAGGAAAAGAAAGAACACATGTAGAGACAGCAGGATTGAGGAGCCGGCACTGACGAGACTGAACTCAGACCCAGCCATGGCTAAAGGCTGTGCCTGGTTTTGAGTTTGTCTGCCTTCTGGAACTCCTCACACCTGCCACTCCTCACACCCGTGGACTCGTTTGTGGGTAAAGGAGAGAAGAGAAAGATGAGGGCGGGAGGGCCAGGAGTAGGCCTGCTGTGCCCCAGGAGAGGCAGTGATGCTCACCCCCGGAGCCGAGCACTGTGGCCACCTGACACCCTCTTGTTCTAGGCTGAGCCTGAGTCAGAACCTGGGCTATTACTTCCCCAAAGGCAAACCCCAGAAGGCCTGGAACTGGTGGAACTTGAGCATCCACGTCCACGCGCCGCCAATCTGCTCCATCTCCTTGGAAATTAATAAGTACATCAAGGTACAAATAAGGAGCCAGGATGATATCTTGTTCTGCTTCACCCACCAAAAGCAGCGGATTCTTTTAAACCTGGGCACCAAGTATAAGGTAAGGTTTCACGCACCCTTTGCCAGGACGGCCAGCATCCATGTGCCCTCAGGCCACTGCTGCCTGGGACTGGTCCACGCCGCAGGCCCCCACACCACATTCTTCACAACTCCAACTGCAGAAAAACCAAGCCGCCTTCACAGATGTGGTGCCTGGCTGTATACAAAGGCATCTGTATAACTTCCAAACATGAGGGCACCAGGCTCCGTGGAGAGGATTATCCTCAAAGAGCTCGGCCAAGAACCAGACAACCAAAGACAGTCACGAGCATTTTCCTACCTGACTCTCAGATGCAGCTGGGCCAGTCAGGAGGCAGGGCCTGAACCAAGGAGAAATCTGTGTCCCCAGCCCTGTGGTTGGGGTCCTCTTCTCTCCTCCCCAAACACACTCAAAACAAATGGCCACGTGGAAGTTACAGACACTCTGCTCAGCCTGGGCGTGAAAGCTGCAGAGCTGTATTCCTATTCTCAGGCCGCACAAACTGGTAGCTAGGAATGGGAGAAATTTATTCTCTCAGTTCTGGAGGGTAGAAGTTCTAAGTCAAGGTGTCAGCAGGGCCTCACTCCTTCCAAAAACTCTGAGGCGGAATCCTGCCAGGCTTCTCTCAGCATCCTTTGGGCCCAGGAAGTCCTTAACTTGTGGCTGCGTCCCTCCACTCCCTGCCAACGTCTTCACCGGGGCTCTCTGTTTCTCAGTCTCCATTTTCTCTCATAAGGACACAGACCATTGGATATAGGGCTATCCAAGGTCCAAGATGACCACAACCTGGGATCCTTAACCAAATTCCTCTGTAAAGTCCCCATTTCTTTCTTTTTTTTAAAGATTTATTTATTGATGCATACAAGCTGGGGTGTAGGCCAGAGGTGAGGGGCGGCGAAAGGATTCACCAGAGACAGAGCAGGGAGCAGAACAGGCAGATAGACTGAAATACACTGCTGAGGGGAGCAGCAGGCGAGGCAAGAGAGGTCTGCTGCACCATGTGGGAAGCTCCCCGGCCGGGGATCGAACTTGTCCTGCAATGGCTCTGGGTAGCTTCACAGTGCTGCGACTTAACTAGTTGCGCCACCAGGGAGGCCCCTGTAAAGTCCCCATTTCTAAATACAGTTACATCCCCAGGTACTGGGAAATAGGATTTAGACATATTTTGGGGGGACCAAAAAATGGTTAGTCTGGACCTGGGTGTTCTGACTATAAGCAAGAAGATGGGCTTTTGAGCCCCTTCCTGAGGACCAGAGTCAAGAGGAGGGTTACAGATCTTGATCCTCCCACTGAGACCCACACAAGATCCTATTCTTGCCCTAGCTCCCCTCCCCCATCCCCTATTCTAGACAGACAGACATGATACCTGGTAGATAAGAAGATAGAGAAGTAGATTGAGAGAGCAAGCAGCCAAACAGAAGATTCTGGCAAAATTAAGCTATCTGATTATGATTTGAAAGAAGAGGAGCCAATGTGGTAGGTTCAGGGTGACCAAGTATTCAAATCAATTTTCCCAGGACTGAGAGGATTTCCAGGATATGGGACTTTGAGGGTTAAAAGTAGGACGGTTCTGAGTAGACCTGGATAGTTGGTCACACTAGATTGCCCTGCCTGACAGCACTGTCATTTTACAAGCTGAAAAATGACCCCCCAAACCCCCTTGCCTACCCTGCATAGCCCAGAGCAGCGACCAGTAAAGAGGAGGCACGCTTTCACCCCTGGCCGCCCAGTTGTCCCTCCACACGACAGTGCAGCTAAGAGGGGGGTGCTGGGGTGGAGACAGCCTCGAGCCCTGACCCACCAACCTTTGAATGGCAGGGGGTTCCACAGAGGGCCAGGAGAGGAAGTTGGCACACAGAGAGTGTGGGTAAAGGGCCGGTATGGGCAACAGCCCGGGAGGACCCGCGACCCTAGTGGGCCGGCCCCAAGTGTAGCACATCTGTGCAATTGTGATGAGGCAGCAGGGACCGGCCAGGCCAAACAGCTGGACTGCCCTGGGAGGCCCACGCTATCCCACGCCTGCCTTCTGCCCTCCCTGCATGTCGCAGGCTGAACTCTTGCTCTCTGAGCCTGCTCGTCTCTGTAAAATGGACACAGCATAAGGCTTAAATAAAACACATTTTGTGTGAACACATTTCATAAACTGGATACCTCACAGGCATAGAATATATTGGTTTATCCTTCGTTATCACCCACCTCCAGGAGACCCTTGGCCTGGCCTTCTGCAGGTAACAAACCAAAGCTAGCTGTCCTAGAGGTGGCCTCTCAGGTGGTGCCTCATCCCACCAAACCCAGACACACGCCAAGGAGCCTGAGGTGGAGGTGGGGCTGGTAGGCAGACACTGCAGGCCGTCTCCGGCTGCGGCAGGGCCTCGGCCCCCTCCCCGCCACCACCCACGGGAGAGACCCACGGGGAGAATCCAGATGTCACCAAGAGGGCACAGCAGCAGGGTCCAAGATCTGGTGACCCCTGGTTTGGGGTCAGACCAGGGAGACCACAGACACAGACACAGGTGTGTTTGCGCAGCAGCAGAAAGGAGCTGGGCGCTCACATTTACCCCGAGAGCGAAGTTTCTAGGAAGACGTGATCATAGACACGGGGCTGCGGGTGGGGGCAAGCACAAGTGCTGGGGCCCGTTTATCCTCACCTAGTCTTTCATGAATTCCCACAGTTCATACCCCTAGAGGTTTTGAGTGAAATGAAGATGAAAACAATCCTAGAGGTGGAAATAGATTCAACCGTTCGGAAGATCCAGATCCTTCTGGGGAAAATGAGCAAGATCCTAAACATCCTGACTATTGCTGATTTGGAAAACTTCATTGATGTTACCAGTATCATATTAGTGAATTACAGGAATCTAAGGAAAGGATCTAATATCTCATCCATCAATTGGTCCAAGGATTTCTCCAGTGAGAAGTCGTCGGGAGCGCCAGTCTTTTGAGAGGTGGTTTAAAATTTTTCATAGCTCCTTGGTTTAAGAAAAAAAAAAGGGTGTTTTCTGAAGGCTGACAGAATGTGTGGCTGAGCACAAAAAAGACTTCAAAATCAGCTGTGGCCTGACAGCATTAGAAGCAAGTTATTTCAGTAGGCAATACATGTCAATACCGCAACACCAGTCCTGAGCACGTCTGCTGGTCACTTGAACACAAACCCTTTGGCAGCCTCCCTGTACCGGTTAACCTAACCCAGACTATCTCAATGTCTAGCTCAGACAACTGTTGGCTGTGTGATCTTGAGCAAGTAGTGTAGCTATCAATTTTCTCATCTGTAAAATGGGCCTAGAAATAGTACCTGGAGAGGTTCTCACTAATTCTGGCCTCATCACAAAACCCCCTCTCCTACCCACGCCTGGGCAGAGGGAAACAACCAACACCAGCTTGTAGCAGGCCTCAAATCAAAAGCCAGTGGGAAGATCAAAGGACTTACACTTAATTCCCTCCTGTAGATGGGGCCCTTAGGATTGAGTCTTGAGCTGGTAACAGTATCCAACTCAAGCTGGTAAAGCAAGACGGGGAAATGTGTGATCTGAATGGAGGGTGCCGTGCGTCTGAACTGGTGCATGGGAGGCCGCCAGAAGCCAGGAGATCTTTCTTTCTCATCTCTGTAGCAGTTGTCTTCTTCTAAAGACATTTTCTATGCATTTCAGTTCATGTGGCTTTGTCGCCCAGTGGCTTTCAAAAGACCCCAGTGGTCTCTGATCAGGAGCCACTGTTGATGCACTCCAGTGTGATAGGGGAGGGTGGACAATGCCTTGTAAACATGGTGCCCAGCTGATGCCCAAGTATGGGGAAAGGCAAGTCTCTAGAAAAGAGGGGTGTGAGAGCTGGACAGCATGCTTTTCATACAACCCAGGCACGTGCAAATTTCCCCTGACTACCTCTGTTGTAGCCTAAGCCAAGACAGGATCTAAAATACCTCTTTCCAGCTTCGCCTAGCAATTAGCCATTCCCTGCTAGAAGGTGACACAGCCCCGTCTGCGAGGCCCTGCTCTCCTGTTGATCGCCAGCTGCCTGCCGACAACCTCAAAGTCTTGTCATCACCTAACCAAACAAGGACAACTGAGCAGCTGAGTGGGACAAGAATAGCAAGTGGCAGGGCATTACACAGTCATTTCCATTATTTGAAGGTCACACCTTATTGACAATGTCATCAGTTAAACAACAGCTCCTTTGTTGAAAGGTCACGAACTATAAATGACATTGATGACCACTGTGGATGCATCCCTTTCAGGCCAACCTCCCTGTTTTAGCGCACTGGGTTAGTTCTCCACATCTGTCCAGTGTGCAGGCACTTACCAGGAACTAGAGACAAAGGTTCCTCAGTCAGTCTGGCCAACAAGTCCTCGCAGCTTCTCAGAACCAGGCCCGATGCATCTCCCCACCAGGCGGGAGGGAGAGAGCTGTGGAGCGGAAGGCGTGTGTGTCTGTCTTCACACAGCCCTGGATTGGTTTCTTGGTATCACCGCTTCCTAACTGTGGGCAAGGTAGTGAGCCCCTTTGTGACTCAGTTTCCTCATCTGTCACTAGAGGACAATCACAGAACACACATTTCTTACAGTGATGCTCACAGGAGAGTTCAGTGCTTAGATGTGGGCTCTCATTACTAGCAGCCAAATCCTCTCCCTGGTCGTTCTCCTTCTGTAACACCTGAAAACATTATTCCACTAATGCAGAGGTTGTAAACAAGTAGCCTTGCAGAGGCCTTTTGTTTGGTCAACTCCCATTTTAGAATATTTTGTTACCCAATATTTAAAAGATTTCACATGAAAATATAGATTTCCAGTTTCTCCTGTAACCGCTGATCTTTCATCAAAGGCTGAACATAACAATGACACATTCCAGGGCTATTTTTTTTAAGGATTTATTTTATTTATGCATACAAGCTAGAGTGCAGGCCAGATGTGTGGGGCGGTGAGAGGGTTCACCAGAGACAGAGTGGGGAGCAGAACAGGCAGATTGACCAAAGTACACTGCTAAGGGGAGCAGAGGGCAAGACAGGAGAGGTCTGCTGTGCCGTGTGGGAATCTCCCCGGCCGGACATTGACAACTTGTGTCGCAGCTGCCTCCTGCTTCACAGTGCTGCGATTGACCCGTTGCGCCACCAGGGAGGCCCCCAGGGCTATTTTCATAAGGAAAGTGAGTACCTCACAGGCTGGGCAAAAATTAATGAGAGGAGCTAGCCAGACGGCCAGGAACGATACAAGTCCACATCCCATCCTCTATTAGTTTTCTGGCATTGCTGCAACAAAGGACCACAAACTGGGTGACTTAAAAGACAGAAATGACTGGTCTACTAAGGTCACTAGAATGAAAACTCTCACAGTGCTCTAGAAGTCCAAGATCAGGGGTTTCAGTCACAAGGTGCTAGGGAAGGATGTTCCAGGCCCATCTCACATAGAGTGGTAGTTCCTTGGTGGAGGATAAATGAATTAACCAGGCTTTGTACACCACTATCCTCTGTGGCTATCACCTGCAGCCTTGATCACATTAATGAGAAGGCACCTGGCAGTGTGGGCGTGGGGCACACGTGCCTGATCGTGGACACCTGGAGCATGGGTGTGCACACATGCCTAAGTGTACACGCCTGAGCCAAGAAGTCAGAGACGTGAGGATGGCGTCACTCAGAGATGGGAGACAGCTACGAGAAGACGAGTGACTACAGAAGAGGTGAGACTATGAGAGAACGCAGGAGAGAGCCCAGAAAAGAAGCGTAGAGATTTGTGGGGAGCTGGGAGGCTGGGTTGCCTGTCTGGCTCCCAGTCCCTCCCTGCCCTGCCTGTGCCTGCCTCCCTGCATGGCCGCCTGGTGTGCCTGTGTGCCTGGTTCTCTGAGAGAGCATTAAAACTTGAAAAATCCAGGCCTCCCTGGTGGCGCAGCGGTTGGGCGCTGCGCTGTGGGGCTGTCGGCAGCGATGACGGCAGCGACGACGCGAGTTCAACGCCCGGCCGGGGAGAATCCCACATGGTGCGGCAGACCTCTCCTGCCTCGCCCGCTGCTCCCCTCAGCAGTGTATTTCTGATCTGCCTGTTCTGCTCCCCACTCTGTCTCTGGTGAACCCTCTCGTCGCCCCACGCCTCTGGCCTGTACCCCAGCTTGTATATATAAATAAAATAAAAATCTTAAAAAAAAAAAAACTTGAAAAATCCAGCAAGGGCTCCAGAACTCTCCTTTATCCATCTGCCTGAATCGATAGTGAACCTGCCCTGTGCTTGCTTGCACAACACTTGGCTCGTGGCGAGCTTCACTTGGTGTCTTCTGTGTGTGCATCTGTGTCATTTCCCTTTTTATAAGGTCACCAGTTTCATTGAACTATTTATACCTACAACAATCTTATTTCCAAACATGGGCACATTCTGAGGGGGTTAGGATTTCAACAAGTTGTGGAACACAACTTGAACCATAATACCCTCTGCCTTACACCTCCAGCCCCTCAGGTCCTCCTCTTTCCCCAGAAGACAAATTCTCTGACTCATTATTTTATCTTCATGACTTGGTGGCCACTTCTCCCTATGAAATGAAAATGAATTAAGTTGCACTGTTTATTAATCCTAACCTATTTGGTTACACACAATGGGGCCTCTTCATGTGCCCACAGCAAAGACGTTTCCTCGGTAACTAATTAGACCAAGCAGCAAATACACACCAAGCACCCTCCATGTACTGAAGGTTCTCTGAGGAGAAAAGAACAGGCAGTCTCCCCTCAGAAGGTTAAAGAGTGGGTACTGGTGAGACAAACAGCAGAATAAAGAAATGGTTGCTGTGTAGAGTGGCAGCAGAGCAGTCACGTGGGGCACGGCCTGCAGCAAGCCTCTTGGAGGAGGGGGCCTATGAGCTAAGATGAAGAACTGAAGTGGGGTGGGGGTGGGGTTCATGCTGCCCGCCCGGGGAGGAGGAGGTCTGTGCAGAGACCTGAGAGAGCAAACATCTAGAGATGTTAGCGACTATCTCCACTTTTGGTGTTCAAGCCCCAGGCCCCTTCCTTTATGGAAGAATTAGCCCTTAGGAGTGTTTATCAATGGGCAGCAGTGCCTGCCTCTCACTACAGAAACTAAGGGCTGTATCACTCTGGGTCAAGACACAGAAACCACAGCAGTAATTTGAACACGGAAAATATAATATAAATTATTCACAAGTTAATACCAAAAGGGCACTGAAAGAATTCTTAAGACAGGAAACCAAACTGAAGCTGCAGCTTTCTGCCTTGTTTCCTCCCCCAGAAGAGCCCTGTAGTGCGAAGCCTGCAGGCACAGGGCAGGTTCTATATCCCATAAAGGAGAGACCTGGAGCCCTCAGTGGATTTTTCAGGCTTTAATGCTCTTTCTATGCTAATTGTTGTGGGGCAAGCCCAAGGCTGGCAAGGCAGGGAGGGGAGGTGTGAGGGGGTGAGGCGCCAGAAGGCTGGCAGTTTCCCAGCACCCTATGAATCTGTCCACTTTTCTCTTTGGGCTCTCTGGTATCATCTCCTGGTCCTGCCTCTCTATAGTCACTGTCCTCTTGTAGCCATGCCGCCGTAACCATTTTTTCCTGTCTGACTGACGCTGCCCTTATATCCCCACCTCCAGGCTCAGGTGTGCCCACTTACGCATGCCCACACCATGCTGCATGCCATCAGGCACTGGTGCCCCTGCCCACGAGCCTCCTGCATTCAAGGCTGCAGGTGATAGCCACCGATGCTAGCGGCATATAAGCCTGACCATCTTCATTTACCTTACAAGCCCCACCAGTCATTCACACCTTGCTTCGAGGTGTGACTGAAGGCAGCAGGCAGGGGACTGGCTGGTGCGGAAGGTCACTGAGGTGCCAGGGAGCTGGAGCTGGTACACAGGAAGTGGCTACAGGGGTGTAGAAGATGGTTCACAAGAAGCTTCCCACTCGGATAACAGAAAAACTGAAAAGAGTGTCACTAGATCCCTACACCCTGCTGATAGCTGCAACATAGAAGGAAAAACAAACACACCACAGAGACGCCCCGTTTCCCGATGCCTCTGTGCACCTGCAGAGCCCTAAGGTCCAACACTGCACCAAAGGAGAAATGTTCTCAGGGTACATTTCTGGAACATGAAAGTAAGGTAAAACATTGATGACTGGCACAGAGAATCCTTCTCCTCTCTGTTCTGCCATTCAGTTGAAGAACATTTCCCTCTCCCACCCTCCTCCACCCCCATCGCCCCAACAAACACACCCCCACGGGAAGTTAGTTTGCCCAAGATGAAAGCAGTCACAGTGGTGCCCAGTCCAGGATCTGTCACAGATGTGGAGATTGAATATTTGCTTTGGGGAAAAAAAATGGCTCTCTGATGATCTCTGTTCTCATCCCTCTGGTCTTCCATTCTCTGGCCTTTTCCCCAAGTTCTCCACTTCCCTCCAAGAAAGTCCTTTCCTGCTCAAGTTAGAAGTGATGCCTTCTATTGCTTGCACTCAAGGACCTGATAGGTACAGAGGATGAGTAGTGTGGCTGGTTGGGCAAGGGAATGTCCTACCACATTAATACTAGCCCAAGAAAAAATCAAAATCCAAAGTGCATGCTGCTATCATAACATGTTGAAAATTGTTGGGGCCTCCCCGGTGGCACAGCTGTTGAGCGCTGTGCTGTGGAGCTGTCGGCAGCGGCGACGCAAGTTCGAGCCCAGCTGGGGAGAATCACGCATGGCGCGGCGGACCTCTCCTGCCTCGCCCACTGCTCCCCACAGCACTGCACCTCTCCCCACTGTGATCTGCCTGTTCTGCTACCCGCTCTGTCTCTGGTGAACCCTCTCGCCGCCCCACGCCTCTGGCCTGTACCCCAGCTTGTATGTATAAACAAAAAATAAATCTTTAAAAAAAAAAAAGTTGGAAATTGTTAAGTTGAACGATCATAAGTGGGGTACCATCTGTGTTTATCGAGTGACTACTGAAAGGATGACGCCACAGCAAGATTCTAGCAGCTGCTTCCTTTCTGCCAGGACACGGTACTGAGAAAAAGAAGGTAGGTAAGTGGAAGAACCACTACCAGGAGAAAAGTACTCCAGCAAGAAAGTGGTGAAGTAACATCCCCTCATCAACATCCCCAAATTTCTTTAAAGACTGGTCCCTTTTCGATTATACTCAGTGAAATAGCCAGAAGGAAAAAGAAATATATTGGATGGTTTCACTTATAGGAGGAATATAGAGGAACCAAATAAGGGATCAGGAAAAAAAAAACAAAACTAGCAGGCAACTATAAATCAGACATTCTGCAAGGGAGGAGAAGGCAGAGCAAGGAAAACAGGGGAGGGGAGAGCACAAGGGACTATGTGATGGTGCATGGATGAATTGATGGTGGGAATCTTTCGAGGACTACACCTGAGAGAAAGCAAACATACAAAAATGAACAATGATATAAAATATATATAAATAATTTTTTTTAAAAAGCATGGTCCCTTTTCAAAAACCAAAGTTGACTATTCTTTCCTACTTGGAAGGTAACTGCTGATGAGAATTTAAAGATAGGATGTTAAACCACAGGGAAGATACCAATTTGTTTTTACTGCTACTACTAAATTTCAACACAACTATACAAATAATTGACAGTGCTTAAGAAACTGGCAGTTTTGCAAACAAAGATAAAAGATGCTTCAAAAACATCTTTCCAAAATAATTATCATGTCAGAAGAATCGACACAGTACAGATAAAGCTGGGGAAGTTTGAATAAGATGGGTGGAGTGAACCAATGTCAACCTCCAGCTTAGGCTACAGTGTTACAGTTTTGTAAATTGCTAACATTGGGAGAAGCTGAGTGAAAATACAAGGGATCCCTCTGTATTATTTCTTACAACTGCATGTGAATCTATGTTATCTCAATAAAAAATTCATTAAAGAATCCACAAATGTAAACAGACACATGGTAGGAAGCAAAAATCTTCATTTTTTAAAAAAATTTACATTTATTAAAAACAGTAATTTCTAGTCAAATAATATAAAGCATTTTAAATTAATTATTTGAAAGTATATACACTCTCTGTATAAGTAAACACTTGAACTGTACAGATTTAAACAAATGATCATTTAGCAAACAACTTGGATCACTATCACTCAACTTTGCAAGGTGTTTCAGTGTTTCAGAAATAACAAACTCAAAACACAGAGGGAGTGCTGTCAGATATTTTTATCCTTAAGAACATACTCTGCTCTGTACATCAAATTAAATCAGTCACAGATTATACAATAATCATGCCCTCATTTCTTTGGAAAGGCTATTAAAATATCAAATGTACATATAATACACAAAACTCAATATTTTACAGTTTATTTCATTAAACATGTATTTAAAATAGCAAGTGGAAGTACACACCCCTTCCAACTTATTCATGTCAAAGAAAGAACATGGACCCTCTTTACTTCCTGCCTTTCCGAAATATCGAGTATAAGCTCTATTAAGCAGCATCCACTACCAATTTAAATTGAACTGAAAAACAAGTGACCTGTTTAAAATAACAGGTCAGGATATGTAACCTACCTACATACCACTGAAGCCTGCCTGAAGGGGACGAGAAATGTCACGACATCAGGGACAATGAGTCACTGATGCGTCACAAGGTCTGCTGGCAACATTCCAGAATCCTCATCAGTGTTCCATCTCTAAAATAGTGTTTTACAAACTCAAAATTTCTTTTGACTCAAAAAGTAGACATTTATTACAATAGCAGAAGCAAAACCAATCCAATCATGAAATAGGAATTAGTCAGAAAAGTCATATGCGCATAAGTTATTTAATGATCCCTGATAGAGAGTGTGGTAGGCTTGAAGGGGTGAGCAGTCTCCACACTCCATGTCTTTGTTAGTAAAATGCATCCTACTGTAGCAGGGTTAGAGATCCACAAGATTGGGACACAGAACAGCTACGATTACACAGGACATGAAGTGTTCACTTCTGAAAGGACTACGAAAACCTACTGCAGTGTTCAGGAGGCTGGTAACCCTAACCTTTATGCAGGAGGTACACTATTCAGCAGGTCTCCTCCTTTCTTTCATGTATCATATTTAAGATCTCTTAATTGGTATTTTCCACTCACAAACACTGACTACTGTACCATGAAGATTTTCATTAAAGATACTATTCATACCTGTTATGAGGAGGCTGCAGCTTCCTGCTTTTGAGCATTCTATTCTGCACCTTAGCAATTTGAGGAGAAGATACTAGTGCCTTACATGAGGTCCTTGCATCTCGAAACCACCTCACATCAAACAGACAAAAAGATAACCTCTGAATGTGTTCTCGGAAATATCCTATTTACTCCAAACTAAACTTCAAACGGACAGGAGAAACACTACCTTAAGTAGAGTCTAGAAATAACATTTCTGGAAGTAAAAAATAGTCACTGTGGAATGCTCAGTGGTTCAAAGTGACGCACTGTTTCACACTTGAACAAATACCACTCTTAGAAGCCTTCTAATTAGCTGTATTTCCCAATGTTCTTCTTTGCACTGCTTATTGTAACCTATTTTCATGCACATCATCTGCTGAGAACCACATCACTGTGTGCCCACCATGGCTGCCTCTTAAGAACTTGCATTAAATGAGGCAGTTATCGCCATTCGGAGGTTAATCTTTGGCATTTTGATGTTTTTAAAAGAGAAACACCAATCTTTTAACACTTAGCTTATAGTCATTTTGCAGACAGCACTGACACAGCATGCGTGTGTGGTTCTCAAGGACATTCCCACGTACTATTCCTCAGTGTCCTGCAGGCTGCAGACTTCCCAGGTCGCTCCAACCAGACAGACCATTTACACACAATCTGACTGGCCTGGTTATTTAGAAGTTGATAGTATGAGGTTCAGCTGAAAAGCAAAATTAAAAGTCTCTGTTAGTTCTTCTTGGGATAACATACTTGCCTGTGAACAGTTATACCTGTCACCAAGCCTAAGCCCTCAACTCACATAAAATCCAATGAGAACGACAGAAAAAAATACATGCCAACATTGACAAGAGACAGAAATTAGGCTAAAAAACATGGCGGCGAACAGACGCTAGGATTAGGCTCTCCCACAAAATATAGATTTATGGACAGAAAAATCCCTAATTTTGAGAGCCGATCTCAGGATAACTGAATGCCCTACACAATACAATCATCCCTGTGGGTGCTTTAGACTTAAAGATAAACCGAAAAGTCAGAGTAAAAAGAAGAGAAAAGACACCGAACCCCACACGGAGGAGCAAGAGAAAGGAGAGGCGGACAAACCAGCTTTACGGAGCACCACTGAATACAAGGTTAGAAACCGCGGTGGGGTCGGAGGGCTCTGGCCAAATAACGGGAGCGCGACCCCCACTCCTCCACCCCAGGAGCCCCCTCTCTTCCCTGCGTGGCAGCTCTAAAGTGTAGGAAAGCTCGAGGGTCACTGCTTTCCATCCCCCACCTGGGGCTAGGTAACATCTTAGTAGGGAAGACAAACTGCCAGCACCCAGGGGGGTCCTAATCCCTCACTGGTTGCTAGGTGATATATTGGCCTGAGAAACTGGTCTAGCCGGAAAAACTGCAGAGAACACCTCAAACAATCTCCTCCCTACTCTGTAACCTGACATTAAGAGCTGATGTTAGAGAACTCTACTTTTCTCTAACCTGACTGGAGGTAACCTGACCCGGAATACAGACTCCTGCTGGAACTGTCTTCTCTAACCTGACTGGAGGTAACCTGACCCAGAATACAGACTCCTGCTGGAACTGTCTCCAACCACACCCTCCTCCACAAAGTGTCTGCATCTTGGCACACAGGAGGGCTACAGAAAAGAAAATAGAGCTCCCCCCACCCCCTGCCGTGGCCCCACACCCAACTTCTAGGAGGTTGCACAGTGGCCCCCCAGAACCTAGGTGGGCACCAACAGCTGCCCACAACCTCCACTCCTGCACCCCCTTGTGGAGAAGCGGGGCCCAAGCAGCAGAAAAGAAACTTAAGATCAGGAACTCTCGACCCCTCCCCACCAGACATAACCACAGGGGCAGAGATAACCCCCAGGCAAACACTGAGGGGAAGAAGAAAAATAAAAAGGGGGGTGGAGAAAGAACAGAAAGACTACTAGCAACTATAAAACGACAGCAGCCACAGTAGGACAACAGCAACATTTGACACTGGAAAGGGGGGGTTGAACCCTAGCAGGGGGCCTATCCGGAAACTCCAAAACATAAAAGCACAAGGACTACAAAACTCTCCCCAAGCTTACATCTACTCAATACCTTTTTTATTTTTTTCTACTTTAATTTTTTAATTATTACTATATATTTTTAATTTATTTATTTATTTATTTATTTATTTATTTATTTTTAAAGATTTATTTTTTATTTATACATACAAGCTGGGGTACAAACCTGAGCTGCGGGGCGGCAAGAGGGTTCACCAGAGACAGAGCGGGTAGCAGAACAGGCAGATCAGAAATACACTGCTGAGGGGAGCAGCGGGCGAGGCAGGAGAGGTCTGCCGCACCATGTGGGATTCTCCCTGGCCAGGCGTCGAACTCGCGTCGCCACTGCCGACAGCTCCACAGCACAGCGCTTAACCGCTGCGCTACCAGGGAGGCCCCAATTTATTTATTTTTTTTAACTAAAATCCACCACCCCTTTTTCTACCCTAATTCCACCCGGAACCGGAAACACATTGGAGACACACCACAAAACACAGAAATTCAACAGAGAAAAAAGAAAATCCGGGAGATACCCAGCCACAGCCAAGGCAATTCAGACACTAGGAAACAACAAACACTCCTCAGCAAGTAGAACCAAGAACATGCCTGCCGGCACCAACAGCACAGGAATGCAACGATCAGAGCAAAGCAGAAGGCCAACAACAGGAAGAAAAAAAATTACAAATGACCCTCAAAACAATACACCACAGAAAGAAAATCCCTCTTCAGAACCCAATAATACGGACATAGACGATTACATCTGCCTAACAGATAAAGAATTCAGAATTGCCATAATAAAAAAAAAAATAATAGAATTAAATGAAAAGAACAAAGAACTGAGGAATATAAATGAAGAACTGAAAAACGAGAATGAATCCATAAAGAAGAAAATGAAAGAAATGGAGGATCTATAAACATTAGTAGAGAGCCATAAAAGTAGATTAAAACACATGGAGGAAAGAATAAGCACTCTGGAAGATAAAGATACTGAAAGAACCAAGACAGAAAAGGAAAAAGAAAAACAAAGGAAGAGACACGCCCCCAAAACATGGCGGTGAACAGACGCTACGATCAGGCTCTCCTACAAAAAATGGATTTATGGAGAAAAATATCCCTAACTTTGAGAGCTGTCTCGAAGAGAACCGGATACCCTACGCAATACAATCAACCCCGGGGGTGCTTTGGACTTAAAAATAAACTGAAGAGTAGGAGTAAAGAAAAGAGAGGGGACATGTAATTCCACACAAAGGAGGAGCAGAGAGGAGAGATGGGCGAACCAGCTTCCCCTGAGAGCCACTGAATACAAGGTTAGAAACTGCAGTGAGGTCGTAGGGCAGCCGACTGGGAGCGCGACCCCCACTCCCCCACCCCACGACCCCCCTTCTCTTCCCTGAGTGGCAGCCCTGAGGAGCAGGAAAGCGGGAAGGTCACTGTGTCCCATCCGCCACCTGGGGCTAGGTAACATCTCAAAGGGGAGAAAGTCCAAGCAAGAAACATCCCCCACTGGTTGCTAGGTGATAAGATTAGCCAGAAAAACCGGTTGGGCTGGAAAACATCCTGCGGAGACCACCTCTTTCTGGGATTTAGAATGCAAATGAATAGGAGGGGAAGGATGGAATTTAAGGACTATTGACTGACAATCCCCAAAACCCCTCCCATACCTGTTGCTGAAAAAATCTCCAGGATGGAATTTAAGGACTATTGACTGACAATCCCCAAAACCCCAACCATACCTGTTAAAAAAAAAATCTCCTGCTGAAAAACTCTCTGACCACACCCTCCCCTGCAAAGTGTCAGCACCTTGGCACAGGGAGGGCAGCAAAAAACAAACAAACGAAAAAAGACCACAGCAGCTGGTGAACACGGCCCAGCACTCGCCATCCCCCCCAACTTCTAGGAGGCTGCACATTGGCACCCTAGAAACTAGATGAGGTGAAACGCTGATCAACAGCCACCCACAACCTCCACACCTGCACCTGGAGAAGCAGGCCCCAAGCAGCAGAAAACAAACTAAGACCAGGAGCTCCCACCCCCCCCACCACCAGACATAACCCCAGGGGCAGGAATAGCCCCAGGCAAACATCAGAGTAAAGGGGGGGAGAGGGGAGAAAGAATAGAAAGACTCCCAGCAAGGACTAATGACAGCAGCAACAACAAGACAACAACATATGTCACTGGAAAGGAGGGGCTGAACCCCAGCAGGGGACCCAACCTGAAACCCCAGAACCTAAGAGCAAAAGGACTACAGAACTCCAAATTCGAATCTCCCCAATACGTTATTTTCTTTATTATTATTTTATTTTTTACTAGTTTATTATTATTATGCCTTTTATTCTCTTTATTATTTTTTATTTTATTTTTTACTAGTTTATTATCATTATCCCTTTTTTTTTAACTTTTAACTTACCTTTTTCTCTTGGTCCTTCATTCCTACTTTTCTTCATCTCCATTCCCCTTTTCTTTCCTCTCCCTGTTTTTTCTTTTTCTTTTTCTTTTTTTCTCTTTTCCCCTTCCTCTCTTTTCTCTTTTCTTTCTCTTTTACTACAAACCACCCCTTCATCTTCCCTAATTAAACTCAGAACCGGAAACACACTGGAGACACGCCACGAGAAACACAAAAATTCAACAAAGAAAAATAAGAAAATCCAGAAGATATCTAATCACAGCCAAGGCAACTCAGACACTAGGGAACCACAAACACTCCTGAGCAAGTAAAACCAGGAGTCATGCCCGCCAGCACCAGTGGAAAACTACGAACAGAGCAAAGCAGAAAACCA
>PVIJ01012715.1:0-48371 GCA_004024925.1 Scalopus aquaticus
AGCTCCCATACGACCCAGCAATACCACTTTTGGGAATTTACCCAAAGGACACAAAAGCACTAATCCGAAAGGATACATGCACCCGTATGTTCATTGCGGCACTATTCACAATAGCAAAGGTATGGAAGCAACCCAGATGTCCAAAAATAGATGATTGGATCCAGAAGATGTGGTACATATACACAATGGAGTACTATTCGCATGGAAAGAAGATAAACACATGCAATTTGCAGCGACATGGATGGAATTAGAGGGAATCATACTCAGTGAAATAAGCCAGAAAGAAAAAGAAAAATATCGAATGGTTTCACTTATAACAGGACTATAGGGAAGCCAGGTGGGAGAGAGACACTCAGCGGTGGGGAAGGGGGGAGGGGAGGATAAGGGCACAAAATGAAGAGAGGAGAATACAGGGGACCATGGAGATGGATCACGGGTGAATTGGTGGTGGGCTGCCCAAGGGGAATACAAAATGTAAAAGACACAAATAACAATAAAAAAAATGGGAAAAAAAAATGATGCAGTCAACTCTGGATGATGTGTGCATGATGGTATGATGCAATGCGATGCAATATTACATCATTCTAGGCTGATTCAGAATGTCGTTGCAGTCCTACTAGATAACTTTACATGGCGAAACATATAAAATGAATTATATGAAATATCTTCAAAATGAGAGCTAATAAAAAATTTTCAGGGTTATATTCATGCTCAGCACACCAAGATACTACAGATTAGGGCCTTTTTAAGTCAGTAACAATCTCACTATTGACCAGTGTTATTAGAATGATTCTGACCAAGTCACTGAAAGCAGGAAGAGGTTTCATCAAACTCTAATACCACCCTCTCCCTTACCTACTCACATATACCCAGGTTCCTGTAATCCTGAACCCCCCCCCAACCTAAGCATTCAAAACAGATGTCCAATCTATGATTAAATATTATGGTGTTCTTTCTGGTTTCATAATAAGATATTCTGTTTCCTAAAAAACTGTTTTGTCTTTTCTTATGAACTTTTCATGAGTTTCAGTGAAACAAAAGTAACTAATGGCATACTTGGCAATAATGGTATTTCTTGGTTTATTATTACCTTTAAAAAGTACTGAATTAAAAGTATTTTTTCCTTGATATGATAGTACAGCCCACTGTGTCCACCCTTTGTGCTCCATCACTCCATGCCCCCCACCGCAGGACAGTGCACGAGCAGCTCTATTAGTCAGACAAACACTTGAAGAGCACTACGAGCCCAGCACCTGATGTTACCCAGAGAACTTTCCAAACAAGTACCTAAAACCCATCTGATCTCTAAAGAGAAGTGGAGGAGACTTGGTGTCCAACAAAATCTAGGCAGGCTTCATTATATGATTCCTGAAAATCATGAATAAGCCAGGACCATGTATTCTTCTCTTTATTCTTTAGGTGAACTCTTCCAAAAGGTTAACAAAAATGAAGTGTATTCAGGATCATCAATTAAATGTTTTTCAAATTTAATGTATATGTATATAAGGTAGAATTCAGTGAATACTTGAAAAATGTACAAATTGTTGCAAATTATTCACCTATATATGTGCATGAGCTGTGTAATTCATAGCAATGAGAGGTCAGTTAAATATAACTGCAGGTAAGTTATTGTAAGATGTTTAAGACAAAATTTCTTATAGTCAGTTGTTCTCTTAATGTAAGTGCCTGCTTGACTTTACCTGTTACTTTCGCTAAATAAAGCTTGTATGTTGCTTTTTAAAAAATAGAAGTCTTTTTAAGTGCATACCTTTACCTTTAAGAGGCATACATTCTGACAGGTAGGAGAGCACAGGTCTGCCCAGAACAGTATAATGGAAAAAACTCATTTTTGAGAGAAAAAATGGAAAGGTTTCAGGTAAGTAAACCTAGTTTCCTCTGTCTTTGCAGTAAGTTTTGATTGTTCACACCAGCTTGTTTTACTGTTGAGCTACCTGATGAATGAAGTAGGCCCTCATTCTCTCACTTGCCTCTCCCCAGTTGCCAGAAAGGCTTGCAGGCTCCCTTCTCGGTATCTGAGACTGGAACTTCATGCATGATGTTTTCCACATGCCCTGGAAGCACAGTTTCCTCTAGCCAGTGCTGCAAAAGTCTGCTCCTCTGCCCCTGATCAAACCATTTTGGGTTGAAAGTATTATCTCACATCTTCAAAATTTCTAGAAAAGATGACTGTGATTTATGTCTTCAAAAAAATGGTAAATTAGGGCCTTCTGGTGGCGCAACAGGTTAAGCACAGTGCTGTGGAGCTGCCGGGCGGCTGCGGCACAAGTTCAATGCCTGGCAGGGGAGAATTCCACATGACGCAGCAGACCTCTCCTGCCTCGCCCGCTGCTTCCCTCAGTAGTATATTTCGGTCGATCTGCCTGTTCTGCTCCCCACTCTGTCTCTGGTGAACCCTCTCACTGCCTCACACCTCTGGCCTGCACCCCAGCTTGTACGCAAAAAAAAAAAAAACAGTAAATTAACTATTCTGAATGTCTCTGTCCAATGAGCCAGAATTGAATGAAAAAATACTACACATTCTTGCAACAACTTAAAGTTCCCTAAGTTTTCTCCTGCCTATTTCTAAAGACTTTCTTGGAATAATATCAAGATGATTTCTAAGAAGGAAATCAACAACATAAGTGATTCAAAACAAGGAATGCCCAAATGTGATTTAAATATGGCATGTATTTTTCTGCAATGGAAAATGGGCTATTCTGAAAAAGATATATATAACTTGATAGACAACATGCATGAAGCTTCAACTCAAAGAATTTGCTCCCCACTCTGCTGAGGAGCCATGGCATAATTCATTGTCTCAATTTAAAGTCAGAGTCTCTTTCTCTAAGAATAATAAATCAAGAAAGTACTTTAAGTACTATGTACTTAGCAGAGTGTTAGGTATAGAAAAGGTGTAAGATACAGCTTTAAAGAGTTTACTGTTGAATTGGGGCTTGAAAGAATTTACAAAAACCAGAGGGTAATTTGATATCTTGGTTTTGTAGACTTTCCTTCTGGCTAAGTTGAAAGTTATCTAAAATATGTAAGAGTAACTGAAGGCAAAGTTAATAACAAAGTAGGACTCGATATATCTTTATATCCATAAACGAAAATATAATGAGGAATTGAACAACACGTATCCTAGATGAAGTGGGAATATTTCAAGACTGATAACACTGGTCAATAGTGAGATCATTACTGACTGGCCCTTATCTGTAGTATCTTGGTGTGCTGAGCATGAATATAACCCTGAAAATTTTTTATTAGCTCTCATTTTGAAGATATTTCATATAATTCATTTTATATGTTTCACCGTGTAAAATTATCCAGTAGGATTGCAATGACATCCTAAATCAGCCTAGAATGATGTAATATTGCATCACATTGCATCATACCATCATGCACACATCATCCAGAGTTGACTGCATCATTTTCTGATGCAATGCCATACTACTGCCAGGCGGCTGCTGAAGTAAGAGACGTCAGCAGTGCACCATAGAAAGCTCTATCAGAACGCCTAAGCATTGAAAATATTTCAGACTCTATGCAAGACAGTTGAAGCTACTGTTCCATAGAACTGTTATTATTT
Source organism: Scalopus aquaticus (assembly GCA_004024925.1). NCBI lineage: Eukaryota > Metazoa > Chordata > Mammalia > Eulipotyphla > Talpidae > Scalopus > Scalopus aquaticus. Next base: position 3,590 of record PVIJ01012715.1, read on the forward strand.
TATCCATTTAGGCACAATACAGAACAGTCATGCCTCGAAAGTGCGTTAATAGTGTAGACAATTTCTGCTCTATTTGTAGGGAAGTGACATTTGCCAACCAGAAGAAAGTGAAGAAGGCTTATCATCTTTACTTGGGATGCAAGGTTGGTGACCAAGACAAGCCTTGGGCCCCGCATGTATGCTGTGCTACATGGACAACACAGCTTTCACAGTGATTAAATGGCAAAAGACCATCAATGCCATTTGCAGTCCCCATGGTATGGAGAGAGCCAAGCAACCACATAAAAGACTGTTACTTCTGCTCAGTTCCTCTTATTTATGGTGGAATAATGAAACAAAAGAAGTCAAGAATAGTCTACCCCAACATTCCGTCTGCATTAAGATGACCGATTCAACAACTTGCTGCAGGGTGATGCGAAACAAGCATGGAATGCTTTTCACCTAGTGTCTGCACACTTTCTTGGGAGTGTTAGGGCAGAAAACTACAAGGAACTAGTAGGAGACATGATGATGCAGTATCAGAAACTTGGCTGCAATATGTCTCTAAAGATCCACTTCCTTCATTCCCATGTGGATTTCTTCCCTGAAAACTGTGGTATGGTTAGTGATGAACATGGCGAACGTTTTCATCAAGATATCGCATCAATGGAACAAAAATACCAGGGAAAATGGTCCACACAATGCTGGCTGAATACTGCTGGACTCTCCCCAGAGATGCTCCTGTACAGCTGTACAAGAGACAAGCGAAGAAATCTAAGAAGTAGTCTATGACTTGATTTTTTTACAGTTATTAACCATAGGCCTATTACTATTGGCATGCATTTCATGATGTAAACATCAATTTATTGCAGATTACAAAAAAACTAGAGCCAAAATTAGAATTTGACTGTCATATTCGTGTTGAGCACATACAAATTGATAGGAAATGGGTAATTTTATTTCAATAATATGACTTTTGTAAAAATTTGTGGACCAGTGTAATCTGAGGAACTCCTAAAATCCTCACTGGCATTACATATGCAATTAAACTCAAGAAAAACAAGAAGGAATAGTTCCAGTGGGCCAATGAAGATAAGGCAGATCTCTTTCCCCTATTTATATGCCCAAATCAAACTTCTTGTTCAAGCTGAGACTGTGTTACCTCTGCAAGAAAAGTGGAAAGATGTGTGGTGCTGGTGGCGTCCACCTCACATCTTGTCATTGTCTGTTTCCTGCTATTCTCTACTTTAGGCAGATAAATCTGTTCTTCCCATTAGACTGTGAACTTCTAGAGATCTCGAGCTACGTCTTTTATTCTTTCTGTACCAGCACCTCATTGCCCCCTCAGAATATTTAAAACAGAACAAGGCAAGGAGAAGCATTTAATATACACAGATTTTATTTATTCTCTCCAACCCCACTAGGCACGACCCCCCAACCATCCTCTATTATACATAGATTTTAAAAGTTAACTCTTAAAAAACAAAGTAGGCAATAATTATAGAATGTCTAAATGTTTTCAAACCTATGTTTTATTAATTATCCAGTGAAAGTACAAAGATGGTCCTAATTACACAGAAATTATGGTAATGTCAATAAGCTACAAAGTCATGAGTCCTTTGGGACTTGAGCTTAAACATTTCTCAACAACCTTCTATGACCCCCTAGAGCCATCACAATCCAAGTCACTGCTCTCACAGTCCCCCATGTGTATGTACCATGTAAAACCACAAAGCTCTGTTTATACAAGTGCCTATTCCATTAGACAAGAGCTCCCTGAAGGCTGGAACTGTGTCTTATTCACTGAGTGGCTCCAGTGCCAAGTGTAGTAAACTGCATATATAAAATAAACCTGGGGATAACAAATCTTAGCTACAAAGTGGGATGTGGCTCAGGATAGTAAGTGGAATACACTCCCTGGAGGTGGTACCTGAAGAAACAGAGTGTTAAGCTTCTATTTGAAGTACATGGGCCAGTTCTCAGGAAATCACCACTGGCATCAGGACAAATAAAAACCACACCTTGGTTCTAAGAAAGGTTCAGGAGCAAGGTGGACTTTTATGGTTCAAATGTTATTTGACAAGAGGAGTTGTGCCAGTAATAGCTACCTAGGACTGGAGGAAAACACTCTATTAACTTCTAATTAACTAAATTGACAGGCTCTTGGAACAGTTTTTAAAAATTAAAGGTCAGCCTTCCAGGATAACCAGACTCTAGAAGAGTGGGCTACATTTTGACAGTCTTAGAAGAAAAACCAAACCCTCTATAAAAAGCAAGGAAGGGCAGAACTTTGCCTTTTTCGGTGAATCAAGCACTTCTCTATTAAGGGAACATAAAAATGAAAAGAAAAAGTTACTGAGTTACTAATCTGGAGGTAGTTTTCCTTATCCTGAGATTATAGAAGATGCCTTCTGCTTTTTTACGGCACCAGGAATCTCGAGCTTCCAGACATTGGCACCAGTCATATCCTTATGATTCCAGTTATGCAACTTTCTATTTCCTACAAATTTCTCACACTGAAAACAAGTATTTTAATGAGTGTGCATGTGTTCATGCATGTTCACTTATGCAAAGTATCTAGAAAAGTGTCTGAAAGGAAATACTCCAAAATGTTAATAGTATTTACACCAAGTGACAGAACTTCTGGGTAACTTATCTTTATTTCTTTTGTTCTTGTTCCACCTTGCTCTCTAACCTCCTTTCTTCTCTCCTTTTGCCTAATTTGCTTATCTACATTTTCTAAATATTTTACTAGGAAAATGTATCATTTAAATGGGTAAGAAAAAGGCAAAAACCTAAGGGGGAAAAAAACAATTCAAGAATCCAAATTATCTGTCTATGAGGCAGCTATATTATAAGAAATCAAGAAGTAGGGGTCTGGCATGAGGTTTGGGAAAAGCTCATATTCTCCCTAAGTCTCTGGTTCCCCATCTATAAAATGCATCATGACTCAATAAATAATTAATACCTGGTTAAACAGTGTGCAAGATTAACATAGTTCCTTGCCCTCATGGAGTTTACAGTATATCAGAGATAGTACTTGCTTAAAAGCGTAAATCGTGACTAGTGCTATAACAGAAAACAGGATATTATGAAGGTAATTAGCAAAGGAACTAACCTTGCCTGGGGTAAGTTGGAACAAAAAATAGATAAGGGAATCTTCCGGAGGAAATAATTTTTAAACTGAGACCCAAAAGATAATTAGGACTTAATTTAGTAGAGATGAAGGTGGTTATATTCTCATTACTTGGTGCTTTGTAATTCTGTGATCCTGTGTTCTAAACTGAGCTACTAAATCACAGAATCTAAAGGGTCATCTATCAGCCATCTTGTTCCTCCACTCACTAACTCACTTAATCTCCAAAACATTCTTGTAGGTAGATAGTATTACTCCCATTTACGAATGAGGAAACAATTAAGCAAGATGCCTTAAGTCACACAGTGATAAACCTAACCTGTTTAGCTTGAAATCCCAACCTCTTTCATTCACCATTTACTGAATATCTGGCAAGTTCTCTGTTAGATACTGGAGCTAAAGAGAACAGTAAGATTGGGTCCCTGCCCTCCAGAAATACACTGTTTGAGGGGAAGTCCGTAAGTAATGCCAACAATTACAACACAATCAAGGGTTTAGAAATTTAGGAAGGATAGAACTATGGCTTTTCATCAGAATCTCGTTCCCTAACTCCTTCAGGAAACCCAGTAGGCACATGATCACTGACAAAGACACACAAATCAGTAAATCTGCAAAGCTATAACTGAAGTTTAGCATCCCTGACTGGCACTGACCAATATCTCTGTCTGCTATACCACTGGGTCCTGTGAGTCTGTTCAAATGAAAACCTTTCAAGAGAATAAGTATCCAAAAGGCACCTATTCATCTTACTACACAGAATAAGCATGCTCTAAACCACACAAAACTGACAAGGAGTAGCATTGTGGGCTCTTAGAGAGAGAACAGATACAAGCTAAATCATGTCAGTAGTAATTATGGAATATTTTCAGATAAAGTCCATCCTCACATGCTCTCTCAGATTTCAGAGAATTGAGAGACGTATGAAAACAGGATTTCAGAGATGTTCCTGAGAAAGCTTCAGCCAGGAGCTCTCAAAAACAGATGTTAGATTTAATTCTGGAGCCTAATAAAAATGCTGGGAATGATTTTATGGTTTATAAGTCAACAATTCAGTGGAATCTAAAGCTGTAGTATTGTGAGGCGGGACCTCAAATGCTCCACAGAGCAACCGGTGGAAAACAGCTCACAGATGTCATATTTACTCAGCCTTCTGAGAAGTCACAAGGTCTTGTCTCTGATGTTGGTGCAATATGGACTGTTCAAACAGTGTCCCTAGAAGCCAGGAATCCAAGATTCTCATTCCAAATCTTCCATGGATGTATTTTGCTGTCCTGAGTATGTCACTTAATGCCTTTATACCTCAGTTATACCATCTATGAAAAGGGGTTCCTACTGTCTTCCCTTCTGGAAGAAATGTAGCAGTGATGTTGAAATAGTCTTCCCTATCACCCTCATGTTCCAGATGATACAGCTTCTAGGTAGGGAGAGATGGACAGGAAAGTGGAAACAAATCATGAGTTTGATCCTTGGCCAGGGAGCTAACCCACATGGTGCAGCAGACCTCTCCTGTCTCGCCTGCTGCTCCCCTCAGCAGTGTATTTCAGTTAATCTACCTGTTGTGCTCCCTACTCTGTCTCTGGCGAATCCTCTCACCCACCCCTCACACCTCTGGCCTACACCCCAACTCTTCTATGCATAAATACTTTTTTTAAAAAAGAAAATGCCATAATGTGAACCCAGTAAAACACTGATATTGCATAATTCATTCTAAGAAGGCATAACTTGAAATATTCAGCATATAACTAAGCTTATATAAGACTATGATTTATACAATAAAACAAAAAAATTGAGCGAATTTTTTATTGACATTAAAAAGATGAAATTAAAAATAAGTAACTTAAACGAAAAAGTTTATTTCAAAATCACTAGAGTTGTTATTGATGTAGGTGGGGAGAACCAAAACTAACTTTTACACCGTAACTGTGCTTTTTAAATAATTTCTTGTTTTAATTCAATTGAAATTTTCTTTTTAATTCACTTTTCAGGACCCATGGTTACAGTTTTAGCACTCTATTTATACTCAATTCAACAACCACCATTTGTATGACAGGGTCCATAAAGACTAAAAAGCAAAACATTTGAGGGCTTCTGGGGAGATTGTGCATGGACAGGTCATTGCTTCCTCCAGGAACACAGTGGATCCCTGTACCTGTATGGAGGGAGCATCTAGATCTAGAGTAGAACTAGGACAGTGAGGACCAGAGTCTCCACCGGGGAAAGAGACAGAGACCATCATAAAGGGTAGGAAAGACTAAGACACAGGAGTCAGGAAATGAACCAGGGTGCTAAGGGATACCTGCCCTTCCCCCACCAGGTCCCCAGAGCCTGCAGCCCTGGCCTAGACTGGAGAATGCACAGTTCTTGGAGGTAGTGAGAGCACAGAGTGCTCAAGAAAGGGCACCCTGGTGGCCTGTGACCAGTTCCAGTAGTAGGGAGAGGTACTTACCTACCCCCTACCCAATTTCTGGGCTCCCAGGGCTATCAGCGCCCATGCCAGGGAGTTAAGAGAAACACCTGCCTATCCCACTGTGTCTCCAGAGTGTGTGTTCCCTTTGCATATGTATGTGAAATAATCAATTGTGATATAGCACTGTCTCTCATATTCTGGGGAGGCACTCTATTCCCCCTCTATTTCTTTAATCTTAAACAAGTCTTATAATTGTAAGAATAAAAACTAACAGTGGGGAAATGATAGGGGGGGTAGAAAGGAAGAGAAGGGCACCATAGTGACTACACGGAATCTGCACATACGCACTGCATAACTACTGATCTTTTTTTTTTTAAAGATTTATTTATTTATGTATACAAGCTGGGGTACAGACCAGAGGCATGGGGCAGCGAGAGGGTTCACCAGAGACAGAGTGGGGAGCAGAACAGGCAGATGGATGGAAATACACTGCTGAGGGGAGCAGCGGGTGAGGCAGGAGAGGTCCGCTGTGCCATGTGGGAATCTCCCCAGCCAGGCGTTGAACTCACATCGCTGCTGCCCACAGCTCCATAGTGCAGAGCTTAACCGCTGCACCACCAAGGAGGCCTGATCTGTTTTCTTTAAACTCTTGCTTTGAACTGAGATTCCTGCCCCCATGATGCCTGAATAAGTGTTGGATATTGACACCATCCGATGTACCAGGGTCAAGATAACCAAGAAGCTGATAACAAACTCTGGGGGCTGAATGTGATGAATACCAAGAGCATCAACTATGATGGGCTGTACTGATAAGCTGCTTGCTTATGACTGTTTTTGTTTAACTCATTATAAAAAGAGCAGCTCGAGATCAGATGACAGAAGATCAGTGGCCATGGAGTCTCCTAAAGTGCTATGCCTCTTTTTTCTCAGATCAATGACCAGAGACCTGAAAAATAAAAGCACTTACACATTCAATTCCTATCTCTGCTAATTGGCTTTTTGGTAGTGACAAGAAGCAGAACCCAGGCCTGTTCCCAGTAACATTGGGGTTGCCCATTTCTACTCTAATTCTAATTCTATTCTCTTTATTCAGGCTGCCCCTAATGAAACAAAACTGTGAGCACTCACCCACAGATTCATGCCATAACATCTCTCAGCTCTCCCCAAGAACCCAGCATGGAGCCAGATTTACCTGCTGAGTAAAGAAAAGGTTACCTTGAGACTATCAGTTAGAGAAGGTTCAACATTTACAAATTTCTCAAATTCCTCAGGTCCTAATATACAACAGGATTGAGAATTCCTTTGTCCCACTGATCTTGTCAGAACAAGGAAATAAAAGATAAGGACCAAGAAAGGAAAAGAAAACATCATTACATATTCATCCGCTCAAGAGTTCACTCATGGCATCTGTTTACTTACAAAGTTCCAAACAGCAACAGTTAACAATTACTAAAAGTCGTATCGTAATTCATCAATTGGATCTACAATATTTTACAAATAATTTATATTTATATTTATATTTATATTAAATGACACTAAACGAATATCTTTATCCATAACCTTGACTGTATTTTGGATTATTTCCTACGGATAGTTCCCTAAGAGTAGAGCTATCACTTATAGTTGTACAGACATAAGCTACTGAATCCTTCTGAGACATATCAAGCACAGGATCTGGTACATAGGGAGGGCTCCATAAGTGGTAACCATTGTTCTTGTCTTTAGACATGCAGAAAGATGAATCTATAATTTGAAAAGTCAGGAATTATACTCTAAGATAGGGTAAGAGGGCCTCCCAGGTGGCACAGCGGTTAGGCGCTGTGCTGTGGAGCTGTCGGCAGTGGCAACGCGAGTTTCACGCCTGGCTGGAGAGATTCCCACATGGCACAGCAGACCTCTCCTGCCTCACCTGCTGCTCCCCTCAGCAGTGCATTTCCAACTATCTGCCTGTTCTGCTCCCCTCAGCAGTGTATTTCTGACGATCTGCCTGTTCTGCTCCCCACTCTGTCTCTGGTGAACCCTCTCACCGCCCCATGCCTCTGGCATATACCCCAGCTTGTATACATAAATAAATAAATCTTTAAAAAAAAAAGATTGGATAAGAATAAACCTAAAACAAATGATATAATACTACTCCTGCATGCAGACGGCAAGTAGGCCTCTCCTGAAGCATTATCTGTTGAGGTCCTTCTAACATGCATACCTGACAGTCTCCAAGGCCTAGCTTTCAAATACTTGGGGATACCTAATCAGGAGCTTCTCACAACACTTCAAAAGATTTTTCAAATGAATGCTACAGAGTTCTCCTATTTCCTCTGCCACAGAAAGTCCTCAAAATTCTCATCTCTCAGAGAAAGAGAGCTGCCTTAACCTTCCAGAATACCTGACATTGCAATGGAATTGAACCCACAGGTTTTTTGTGATCTTGCACAAATTATTCCCTTTTCTGTGCCTCAGTTTTCTGTTTCATGCTGAGCTAGATTAGATAGTTTTCCAGATCTACCAGCTATGATTCAAGTACAAAAATGGAGGTGGTTCTGAGGTCTGTGGTGTGAATTCCCAGAAAGGCAATCATTGCATGAAAGCCCAAAGCCCAAAATCAGTTTGCAATCATTAACCAAAGCCTGTAAGCTTGTTTTAACCTAATTGGGGAAAGCATTCTGGGATTCTGATTTAACAATGTAAGTCCTTTGACAAATTATTTAATATGGAGTTGACTAAATTGGTGGAGTGAGAAATATAGGCAACGATATAATCCTTTTCACCTTTGCTGGGGGGAAAAAAATCGAAACAGCATCCAAATCCCTTTCCTTGTACCGTAGGCAAAGATAGGATTCTGCTGCCACCTTGTGGCACACTGGGCATTTTAGAAATAAAGAGTTTGCCTAATCTGGGTCCAACAGTCAAAACACTGCCCCATTCTCCTCCCTTAAAATTACACGGGGCTTGATAATACTTTCAACTCTGTTACTTCATTTCATTCTCTCAGCAACTATGTAGGGTGTCAGGAAGGAGTTACAACTCTATTCACATGAAAAAAAACCAAAGTTCAGAGAAAGTATGTGATTTGCCTAAGGTCTCAATAACTGACAGTCAAGACTTGAATCCATATCACCTGACCCTAACTCAGATGACTCATTCACTCTACTATGTAGGAGTGGGGATGAAACAGGTTTAAGTATACTCGAGGACTAGAAATTTAAAAAAAGGAGACTTAGGATAGGAAAGCTCAATTTCTTCTGCAGACACAACAGGCCACATGCAACAAACAATCAGGCTGCATACCAATATTAAAAGGCATCCAGATAAGCCTGAATCCCTGCCTACCTTCCTGTTTTGCAAATTCTTGGTTAACATCTATAGGCCTTCCCAGTAGCTCTCCTCCTCTCTGGTCCCAAACCCCAGCCTACCTTTTGGGTTCCAAACGTATTATAGCTAAATGCTGAACACCAAAAAGATCACAGGTGAGGGAACAACATCACCCAGAAATCAGCAACAACTACTGAGAGTACTGCTCTGTCCCTGGGTCAGAGCTCAAAACATTTGCGACTCAGCCTAAACTTTCTTATAAATTTTAGTGGTAGGTCCAGTTGGCGTAATCCATAAAATCATGCTCAGTGAAACTTGAGGGACAACGCTTGACTAAAATGATTAATCAACTGATATAGGAGAATGGCTGAAAATTAATCTGAAAATTTCCAACTTCTCTAAGGCACCTATAATTTCTCAGCTATAGACTTGGAAATACCAGTTTCTAAACTTTCCATCATTCTAAGTATACCCTTGGTTTCATTCTTTTACTAAGTGAACAGAGCACATTCAATAAATGAGTAGGGCACTGTGATAATCCCTTTGATTAAGATCGTTGCTAAGTGATGAACAGAAAGAAATAAAGAATGAACATAATTAAAAGTATGTGTGAGGTATAAATATTAAGTGCTTGGGGATAAGAGGGAAAAATAAGATTCCTTCTGAATTGGCAATTAGGGCATTGGAGACAAATGGATAAAGAATATCAGGTACACATGACAAAAAAACTCTTTCCAGTCTAGACTTATAAACCTTCCCTCCCTTCTCTCCTGCTATTACTCTACTCTTACCCTACCATATTCTGAACATAAATTTTCTTTAGTAATTTAAGGATTAGGAGTATAGGCTTTGAAAACAGATAGATCTAATTCCCAGCTGACAGGTTATGGAAATTCTCAGTTTCCCTATTGCAAAAAGCAGATTATAATAATACTCAGAAGGTTTTTTAGGGAAACCAAGTGAGATAATGTATACAAAATCCCTAGTTGTACCTAAAAAAACAGTAAAATCTTGGAAAATAGCAATTGGTATTTCTAGTTATCTTTGTACCTTTGATGATGTTATTTTCTTTCCCAAGATTCCCTCACCTTTTCAAACTGTTCACTCCATTTTCTCCTTTAGAGCCATCACAAAAGTCCCCTTGTGCCTCAGGTCCTACTAGCTGTTCCCCACTAAGTGCTCAAAGCCTTTGTTCACATGTCCTTTATAATATTTATGTGATAGCAATTTATATTTGTAGGTCCACCTTTCAGATTCATCAGGATCCAGAGGACAGGAGCTAATTCTTACTCATTCTGCTCTAGCATGCAGCACAGTAAATTATTCATGGCACTACTAGAGAAAAAAATCTGTAAATGACTTTGTATTTGAGGTGGATCATAGATAGATAGGTAGGCAGGCAGGCAGGCAGGTAGGTAGGTAAGGAATGAAAACACCTGGATGGCCTTTTAAATGTGAGTGTTAACCTATTAATGTTGTACATTAAACCATTAGAACCCAATAGAATTGACTATCAAGGACTAGACTTTAAAATGAGCTGATAGGAACAAATTAGATCAAACTTTCATTAGCAGAGGCTGGGGTGGGTGCATAGATGAATGGACAGACCATACAGCCCAGGTAGCAGCTCAATAAACAGATGCAGATGGGTAACCCGGGGCACTTTGGAGTATTTAGCAAGTGAGGAAAATAAAACACTTTTAGAATAGATAACAGATTCAAGGATGGGGTGTGGGGCGCGGTGACAAGATGGCGCCCGAGGACAAGATGGCGCCGGAGGAAAGAGGAGCTAGGTCCGCCATTACAAGATGGCGCCGGAGGAATGAGGGGGCGGAGCTTTGAGAGTGGGTAAACAGGATAGCCATAGCCCGTGATGTTCACGCGTACAGTGGCTTTGGAGCTCCTGCGTGCGTGATCACTAAGACCATTGGTCAGGCCCAGTTTGACCTTTACCCTGATTGGAGCAGCCCAATAGCACAGTATGAGAATTGGTGGAAACATTGTATATAAGGAGAACAATAAAGAGGTTGAGGGAGACCATTTTGAAGATTGCCTCCGAGTCGCGTCTTTTTCCTGCTGGACGGGGAACCGCGCGCGACAATGGGGTAAAACAGGAAGACAAAAAGACAAAACACCACAATTTTCCAAGGATGATCCTAAGACGTCAACACAAATCATGTAGAAGGTCACTATATAACCTAAAAGTGTTAGTTTATAGAGTCCATATTTCTGCCTGCTCATCAAAAAAAACATTACCTTTATCTGCAGAGGAGCAACATTCTCTTTCATTACAATAGAGAAAGGTCTTCAGGTTCTCTTGGAGTGCTTGGGAAGTTTTCAGTCATTATCTCTTCAAATATTTTTCTTAGATCCCTGCCTTCTTCAATTCCAATTATATGCATTATATTTTAGAACATTTGATAATATCCCACAGTTGTCTGATGTTCTATTCCTTTTTTATAGTCTTTCCCCTCTGTGCTTCATTTTGAAGTTTCTATTACTGTGTGTTCAAATATACTAACTTTTTTTCTATTGGGTCTTCTTTTTTTCTACTGTGGGATTAATCTGTTAATTCCATCCAAACTACTTTTCATCTAACATATGTCTCATCTCTAGATATTTGACTTGGGGTTTTTTTTTCATATCTTCCATTTTCTCTCCTTGTTAATCTCATGTTTCTATCTATCCCTTGAACAAGTAAAGCAAAGATTTTAATATCGTTAGCTAACAACTGTTTGACCTATGTCCTTTCTGGGTTCTGTTTCTATTGATTGCATTTTCTCTACATTATAATTGTATGATTCTATTACTTTGCATGTTCAGTAATTTTTGACTGGACACCAGACATTACATGGTTTCCTTCCCTTTAAAGACCACAGTCTTGTGATGCCTGTTGTTCAATGTCTTAGAAATGTTGTTTCATATATCTTGTTGCATTATCTTAGGTTAAAGTTTAAAGAATAAATTCTCTTCCTGATGCTCCATCAAGGTTGAAAATGAAGACCTTGCAACACTTAATAACTTAATGTATGCAGCATTAAGTATTAATGAATACTTAAATCACAAGAAGAGAGATTACAAGACTGTATGTACCTCCTAAGGGCAAATAAACAAAATATCACCTATGAAGTAGTCTTACAGAAAAGTATACATCAAAACTGAACTTGATCAAACCTATAGATCCAATTACCAATTTACAGGAAAAGCAAAAGACAGAGGAACACCTTAACCTACACCACAGGAATACAATCAACAAAATTCTTATTACAGGAAATTCTATAGGACCAAAAAAAAACTAGTTTTATTCAACAATTTAAATTATAAGAAATTAAAAAGGTGGAGTAAAAGTCATAAATTAAAAAGAAGCTTAAAAGACCCATCTAAAATTATTAGATATAATAAATATAGTACAGTTTCAGGGAACAAAATCAATGTACAAAAATACATTGCATTTCTTTATACTAACAATAAACTAGCCAACAATTTTTTTCAAACAACATTATTTACAATAGCACCAAAAAAATAAAATATCTAGGAATAAATTTAACAAAGAAGGTGAAATAATTATAACCTGAAAACTACAGGACATTGTTCAAATAAATTTAAAAAAAACAAAGAAATTGAAAGATACTCTATACTCATGGATGGGAAGAATTAACATTGTTTATATGTCCATATTACACATTACCTAAAGCAATTTACAGATTTAACATCATCTCTATCAAAATCCCAAGGATTTTTCACAGAAATAGAATCAAAAAATCCTAAAATAGCCAAAGCAATATTGAGAAGAAAAAAAAGTTGGCAGCATCTCTGATTTCAAACTAGATGACAAAGTCATAGTAATCAATATACTGTGGAATTGGCAGGAAAAAAACAAATTCCCAAAATAAACCTGCACGTATATGGACGATTAATTTTTGACAGTAGTGTTAAGAACAGACAGTGGAGAAAGAAAGTCTCTTCAATAAATGGTAGTGAGAAAACAAGTCAGCTACATGCATGCAAGAGAATAAAACTAGGTCACTATCTAACAGCATACACAAAAATTAACTCAAAGTTAAAGACTTGAAGGTAAGACCAACTATGAAATACATACAGGGAAACAGGTTTGGATAAGCTCCTGAATATCAGTGTTAATGATGTTTTTGTGGATGTGACTCCAACAGCAAGATGTAAACTAAACCAAAAATAAACAAATGGGGCTACATCAAACAAGTTTCTGATCAGCAAAGGAAATGATTATCACAATGGAAATGCAAACTATTGAATGGGAGAAGGTATTGCAAATTATACATCCGATATTTGGATATTATCCAAAATATATTAAGAATTCATAAAATTCAACAATAAACAATCCAACTTGGCTTCCCTGGAGGCGCAGCGGTTAGGCACTGTGCTGTGAAGCTGTTGGTTGCAGTGATGGGAGTTTGACGCCCAGCTGGGGAGATTCCCACATGGCGCAGTAGATCTCTCCTGCCTCGCCTGCTGCTCCCCTCAGCATTGTATTTCCATCCATCTGCCTGTTCTGCTCCCCACTCTGTCTCTGGTGAACCCTCTAGCCTCCCCACACCTCTGGCCTGTACCCCAGCTGTATGCATAAATAAATAAAATCTTTTTAAAAAAATCCAACCTAAAAATGGGCAGAGGATATGAATAGACATTTTTCCAAAGAAGACATACAGATGGTCAACATGCACATGAAAAGTTGTTCAACGTCTCTTCTTACTAGACAAATGCAAATCAAAACAACAATTAGATGTTACCTCACACCTATTAAAATGGCTATTATCAAAAAGACATCATAAAAAGAAATAACAAAATATTGGAGAGGATATGAAGAAAATGGAAGCCTTATACTCTGTTGGTGGAACTATAAATTGGGTAGCCACTATGGAAAACAATATGGAGATTCCTCAAAAAATTAAGAATAGAGATATGATATGGTCTAGCTCTTCTACTTATGGGTATTTATATAAAGAATACGAAAACACTAATTCAAAAAGATATATTTACCCCTATGTTCACTGTAGCATTATTTACAATAGCCAAGATATGAAAACAACCAGGTGTACACATATACACACCCCACACATACAAACACACTGGAATATTACTCAGCCAAAAAAACTGAAATTTTGCAATTTGCAACAATATGAATGGAACTTGGGGATATTATGCTAAGTGAAATAAGTCAGAGAAGACAAACACCTTCTGATTTCACTCATGTGTGAATATTTTAAAAAACAAACAGAACAATAATTAAGGATACAGAGAACAGGTACTCCTTGGTTCCCAGAGGAGAAGGGGAGTAAGGGAGGGTAAGATGTGTAAAGGGAGTCATGTATATTGACAGGTGGAAACTAGCTTTTTGGTGGTAAGCACTCTAAAATATGTAATATGTAATGGTGTCAAATCAAATGGAGCCCGATACTCATATAACATAACAAACTGATTTTTAAAAAGAGATTAAAAGATGTGTCAATATTAAAATATGAAGGCCTTATTAGAATCATGATTCAAGCACACAAATCATAAAAACTTGTAATACTTGTGAGACAATTGGAAATTTGACCTCAGTCTAGATAGTTGGATGATTAATTTTTGGGGTGATAATAGTGTTATGATTGTGTTTTTCAAAAGACTCATCTTTTAGGAAAACATATTGATGTATTTAAAAATAAAATAATATGATGTTTACTATTTGCTTAAAAGGGGCAGATGGGGGGGCTACAAATCAAATAAGATTGGCCCTGGATAGGTATCTGTAGAAGCTGGGTGATATCTGTTTGACATGTTCTGTTATAGTTTTTAATTTCTTAAGAGTTAAGAAATTGAAATATGGGTTCTAAATCTGCTCCGACATCTCTCTGCTTTGTGTCTATAGACCAATCATCTCTCTAGGCCTTTAGGCCTCATCTTTCTCTTTAAAATGTAAACTATAAAACTGATGTCAGTACACTTTTCATTACATCTACTTATAAACTACATCACATGAAAACATTGCTTAATCTTTTTAAGCCTTGGTTTCCTTATCTGTAAAAAGTGATGAAGGTAGTAGCCAATTTTTCAGACTACTGTGTTGGTTAAATTGGGTATTGTTAAAGTCCTCAGCATGCATCAATGAATCAATGTATCCCTCAGATAGTGCCAGGCACAAAGTAAGGACTCAATAAATATCACCTATCACTAATATTATCTTTTGCTGCATCTAAAAAATACCCAATAGGTGAATTCTATGAATTTTTTAATGAAAGTACTCTATGATTTATTATTTTTGTATCCCTTCCTTCCTCCGTATCGCCTTTCTTTGGGATAAAGCCAAGAAAACCTTAAAGTCCTTCTCTGAAATTCTATGCATCGATGTGCTCAATAGCATCAGCCAGGAGGGGAAAAGCTTGGCTCTCCTTTCTAGTGAGAGTCATTTGCCATGGGTCTGGAAAAACTGAAGGCTCCACTTTCGTCATTTTCAGAATATAGTACACAGCTGCTCTTCTGGTATGCCACACATCCTGAGGTGGCTCCTAAGGGCTAAAAACAGAACTCAGGCGATCAACCCAGCACAGCAAGATTATTCTTTTTCAAGGTGGCCCCATTTTGGAAAAAATGGATACTTTGTATTACCCCCTTTTTAACCAAGAGTTGGTTTTCCCCACCAGACTGTGAACAACTTGAGGATAAGGACTGTGCCCAGTTTATCTTCATAACTTGTGTTCCTAGGAAAGCACCTAAGAGAAAGCAGGTACTGTTTAAGTATTTGGTGAATGAAAAAACTGCTTATTCTTATGTTTTATTTAGAATGGGGCAGGGGCGGGAACAGACCCCTGAAAAGCATACAAAGAAATGATTTTTAAAAGAATCTAATAGTTTTTGTCAGGGGCTATAAATTTGTTCACAATTTCCAACTTATTTCTTCTCTTATTTCCTACTATCCATCTTTTTACACTCCCAAAAACTACTTAGAGTTTCCCAAATTCACAATGAATATTCTTCCTTCTAAGCCATGCACATACTATTCCTTCTACCTCCTTCCTTTCCTTTTTCTCCTCTTCCTTCCCCTCTCTCTCTGTATGTACATTCTTCAAGGTTTGGTTCCTTTTCCATGACCCTTTTCTTAACCACTAGAGTTGAAAGGGGCATCTTCTGGATTTCCTACACACTGTAGATTTAGCTGGAGGCATTCATAATATTCGATCATGTAAGTTTTACAAGGTTGAGGGCAAGGGTCATCTTTGAATTTCTTATGCATCCAGCATAGCTTTTTGTACACACCAACATCTAATCAGTGGTTTGTGTGTGTATGGCTAACCTTTGCAGAGTAAGAACCAATTCGTTTTATCCATAAGACCTTTTTCCTTAAAAAGTTAACATGTTTTGAAAGTCCTGCTACCCTATTATTACTTGTTTCATTAGGGAATATAGTACTTCCAGAAATCCAAGGAAAAGTTGTCATGAAGAATATATATTATTAATCAAGTGAATTTTTTAAATCACATTAAAAATAATAATTTCATGTTTTCTTCAAATTCCAGGATAGGATTGCTTGGGTTATAAAAAAAAAAAAAAAAAACAAGATAGAGAATAACTAGACAACTGTATAACCTTGGCCAACCTCTAGATTTTTCCAACTATCCTCCCCAAACAAATGAGAATAATCATAAGGCACAAATAAGAGGACATCACTGACAAAATAAAAAATATTCAATAACTATAGCCTATTACACTTCTCAAATAGAAGAGCCAATAGAGAAATCTAACTTCTTGAAATTAGGATAAGCTACGGCTTCCTTGTGACTTGGATAACTGCCCTGTTTTCTAGATGATACATTCTACCACTGTCTACATGTATGTTTTGTTTTGTTTTTAACTATTTTATTTATTTATGAATACAAGCTGAGGTACAGGCCAGAGGTGTGGGGCGGTGAGACGGTTCACCAGAGACAGAACAGGCAGATTAACCAAAATACACTGCTGAGGGGAGCAGTGGACAAGAAAGGAGAGGTCTGCTGCGCCATGTGGGAATCTTCCCGGCCGGGCATCGAACTCGCACCACAGCTGCCGACAGATCCACAGCGCTGCGTGCTTAACCCGTTGCACCACCAGGGAGGCCTGTCAACATGTGTTTACCACTTTGTTGTCCTTTCCTCTTTTTTCATTCCTACTAGATTAATGATTAAGATACATAAACCAGTGGCATCCCCTCCCATCCTTATCTTCAGCAAGTAAGTTCACTGTGGCCTTATCAGTGTCACTTCTTAAAGTTATCTTTTAATGCTGGACTAGACTTAGATCATCTACTCCAATTTTTCTATTTGACACAAGGAGTCCAATGTCTAGAGACAGGACATTTATTTAAGGTTAGCCAATTAGTATCAGAACCCAAAATAAAAATTACATTTTTCTAATTTCCAGTTCTCAACATTATACCCAACAAATGCCTAGACACACAGATGGCCATGAATATTTTCTTAAGCTGAAATGAATTTAATTGTTTGGCAAAAAAAAACCCAGCTACCCCGTAAAATATATAAAGAAGAGTCAAAAAGATAATGGAATTCCATAGCTTCTTTTTTTTTTCTTTTTAAATATCCTTGTTTATTTTTTCACAATATAGGATTTCTCCCCTCAATTGTGGACACCTTATTTTTCCCACCACCAAAACACCCATAGTCTTCCACCATAGTCCACTGTGGTCTCCTCTACCGTGTTTTCTCCTCTTTCCCTCCTCTCCTGGATGCCTCAGACTGTAGTCAGCTTTCAAGAGTCAGTCTTACAGTTTGTCTTTGTCTGATCCTTTGTTTGATTTCTCTAGATTCCACATATATGTGAAACCATCTCACATTTCTCTTTCTCCTTCTGGGTCACTTCACTTAGAATAACCCGTTTCGGTTCCATCCATGTTGCCACAAATGGCATGAGTTTTGTTTTGCTTTTGTTTTTGATCACTGAGTAGTAGTCCATTGTGTTTATATATATCACATCTTGAGCCATTTATCTGGTCTGGGACATATACGTTGTTTCCATATCATGGCTACTGTAAATAGTGCTACTATTAGTGTTTTGTGTCTTTTGGATCTATACCTAGGAGTGAAATCACTGGGTTATATGGTAGATTCATTTTTAGCCTTTTGCGGAATCTCCACACTTCTTTTCATAGGGGATGGACCAGTCTCCATTCCTACCAACAGTGTAAGAAGGTTCCTTTTTCTCCACACTCTCACCAAAACTTCTTGTTTCTGGTTTTTTTGACATGAGCCATTCTCACCAGTGTGAGGTAGTATCTTATTGTGATTTTGATTTACATTTCCCTGATGATAAGCAATGATGAACATTTTGTCATATGTCTGTTGGCCATCTACGTGTCTTCTTTGGAGAAGTGCCTATTTAGTTCTTCTGTCCATTTTTTGACTAGGTGGTTTTCTTTTTGTTGAACTGTATAAGCTCTTCATAGATCTTCCATACCAATCCCTTATCAGATGTATGTTGTGAAAATATTTTCTCCCCTTCAGTAGAGTGTCTCTTTGTTTTGGTCACTACCTCTTTCACCACACAGAAGTTTTTTAGTTTGATATGTTCCCAATAGTTTATTTCTTCCTTTGATTACCTTGATGCTGGATATGAGTCTGCAAAGATGCTTCTGAAGTTAATGTCATGTAGTGTTTTGTCTATGTTTTCTTCTATATATTTTATGGCTTCAGGTCTTACATACAAGTCTTTTATCCATTTTGAGTTGATTTTCATGTATGATATAATGGTCTGGTTTCATTCTTTTACAGGTGGCAGTCCAGTTTTCCCAGCACCATTTATTGAAGAGACTTTCCTTGTTCCAGTGTACATACTTTGCTCTTTGTCATATATTAACTGTCCATAAATGCATAGTTTTCTTTCTGGGCTGTCAATTCCATGGAATTCTATAACTTAAGAGGCAATTTGGTATAGACTCTGGAGCAGGTTGCCTAAGTTCTGATTTGGGATATACCACTGCCCCAATGTTTATGACCTTGGGAAAACTGCTTTACAATTCTTAGCCTCAGCTTCCTCATTTGTAAAATGAGAATTATCACAGAAACTATCTGAAAGAGTAGTTCAACAATATTTGTTGATGCTGCCAGCCAACACTGGACAAGGAAAGCAAGATCCTACCTGTTGAAGCTACTATTCTACTAGGATTAGAGGACATAATCTACATAAAATGCCTAGTAGGGAGTCTAGCACCTAACAAATGATCAATTAACAAAGTTATCATCATCATTACTAAATATATGTATGTATATATACATACACTATAGATCCACATTTTAAAAAGCAAATGAGTAAATAAATCTTACAAAGTGGAAGAGCCATGAAAAATTTTAGGGCATAAAATAGCTCATGCAGGAGTGTTTCACATGAACAGATATTGTCACCATGGCAACATTATTCTGATTTCTTCAAGAGCACTGCTTGATACTTTGGAAGGATCACACACAGTCTGAGAAACCTTGTCATGTAAGAGATGGAGAAAATCCTCTCCAGTTTATCTCCAAAATAGAAAACTTCTTCTATATAAGAAAATTTAATAAAATTCAATGTATGAAATCTTAAATTAAGAAGCAAACTAAAGGATGTCTACTTAAATTATAGTGGGAGTCATCTAAGATTCTTTCAATAACTAACTTCCCTAGCATGTTCAAAATATGAGGCACAGTTTAAAATTCCACATGATTAAAAAGCACATGAAAAGATATTCAATATCCTCAGTCATCAGGGAAATGCAAATCAAAACCACAATGAGGCAATACTTCACACCCACTAGAGCAGCTATTATTTTTAAAATGGAAAATAGCAAAGACTGGTGAGGATGTAGAGAAAATGGAACGCTTTTTTCAATATTTATTTATTTGTAGAAGAACTAGGGTGTAGGCCAGAGGTGTGGGGGGTGGGTGTGAGAGGAAAATGAAATCCTTGTACACTGTTGGTTAGAATGTAAAATAGTTCAGTCTTCTGTGAAAAATAGTTTTGCATTTCCTCAAAAAGTCAAACACAGAATTATCATATGATGCTTCAATTCCACTCCTAGATATAAACCCCAAAGACCTGAAAACAGGTACTTAAACAAGTACATGTGCATGATATTTATAACAGCTCTATTCACAATAGCCATGAAGTAGAAACAACACACACACACACCAACAGATGAATGAATAAACAAATTGTGGTGCATACATATAATGGAATATTTTTCAGCCATAAAAAGAATTGAATTATTGATATACATGCTACAATGTAGACAGACCTCCAAAATATATGCTAAGTCAAAGAAGTCAGACACAAAAGCACACATTATTGTAAGATTACATTTATATGAAATATTTAGAATAGTTAAATACAAACACAGAATGCAGATAAGTAGTTGTCAGGACTAGGGGAAGGAAAGAATGAGAAGGAATTGCTTAAGGTATGAAGAGTTTTGCTTTGGAATGATGCAACTATTTTATAACTAGATGGAGTAGTGGTTATACAACAGTGTGACTATATTAAATGCCACTGAATTGTTTATTTTAAAATGGTTATTATATGTTATATGAAATTTTGTTGCATCATGAGCAACACCACACAGATACACGGGAGTCATGGAGCAGGCTACATGATGCAGGATGCTGCTCAATGAGTGAGATCCTGGCCTTTTTATTGACAGAATAATCACAGCATCAGTCGTAGGGGGAAGGAAGATAAGAAGAAAAGGGAAGGGTGAAAGTAGAAAAAAATGTATCCTACTATCTATAGCATCAGGGCATGTGGGTCTGCTCTCCAGGCATTTCTTCTCTGCTTGATGACTTAGTATTATAACTGAGGTCAAGCCTTAGATTCCCCAGCCAAGGTTTAATTTATCGATAAGGCGTTCCACTGATCAGCTTACGGGGTCCTTTGCCATACATCGGTCCTTAGCTCCTCCAGGTGTTCCCGGTCATACCTCTTGATGCACGCCCTTCCCAAAGTGATCCAGCTTCCTGCTTTAGAAGATGAAAGGCACCTAGTAGGGTTGGGCTCCTACAACTGATTGAAGGCAGTTCTGACCTTGGGTAGGAATGCAAAACTGCAGGTAACAAAATGGTGGCCAGACAGGCCACTTAGGGTTAGCAGACCCACAAAATTTACCTTAATAAGTTATTTTTTAAGATGTTATGCATCCGGCCCATAAACATAAGAAAATGTGAGACAAAAAATTCCAAGTGAGTCCTTTGCCATCTCAGAAGCCCATGTAACGGGGTCTAAACCTGTTCACAGGAAAGGAAACTCCTGATTTATTCCTGTTAAATAATAACCTTTCAGGTAAAATTAACATGTTGCTATACAAACATAAAATGAACACATGACAAAGGTTTTATTTAACTCATTAAAAAAGGACATAACCATTCAGATGTTAAAAACTGGTTCAAGAAGTTATCAGAAATACTGACACTAATTTTGCTAATAGATATGTTACAGGGCAGCCCCAATATAAATGAGGTGCCTGTCTGTGGGTTCTCACCCGTGCACTTAAAAGGGACTTATAAGACTCAACTGCAGACACACACAATAAAATTAATAAAAGGGTTTATTTACCAAAAAGGTACGGGGAAAAAGATAAAGAATAAATTGGTGAATGCGTCCTACCAGTTCCGCTGAACTGAAATCTTAATGGCACACTCAAAAACTTAACAATCCACAACCTCGAGTAATCGCCGCCCCCCACCCTCCCGCCCAGCTCACAGGTCTGGTTTTTAAATCCCAAAACCATTTCTTAACTCCACCCTCAGTCCTCAGCATTCTTCCTTCAGTGATGATGGCATTCTGGGATTCGTAGTCCTAGGTGTCTTGGATCTCTCTGGCTTGAGGTGGAGGTGGGGTTCTGGGACACTCCCCTTTCCTGAGGACCACCCTCTTACAGATACAAAACTAGCTTCTTGTGTATGGTGGAAGTGGGGAGGATGGAGGTAATGGTAATCAATTAAAAGTACAGATCACCACAGAATCAGTTAATTTGGAAGGGTTTACAAACAATTCCTAGCATTTTAAAGACACCCAGTTTTTGTTTTTGTTTTCAAAGTTCATACTTTTTCCTGCTATTCCTCTGGCATTCAAAGTAACTCACTATCTTGGCAAATGGTTTCTCATCTTTGGACTATAGGTTCTCAACTTTTTAAAAATAATGTTTTTCAAGGAGGAGTTAGCTTGGATGCCCAGAACCTTGCCCCGAGATTTGACACGCTAAATCACAAATTTCTACAAATAAGAGAGTCCTTTAAGCCATCAGCACTCACGAATTATACAACATAAACTCCTTCTCTTTCAATGGGACATGCTATCTTTTGATGAGGGAGACCATATTTCTAATTAACCATTCAAGGACAATTTGCTTAACTGTCCGCAGTTACTGTTATGACCAGCAAGATCATTTAATCTTTAAACTGACTGAAGCAGAGTAGTATGGAGTTATGTAACAAAAAATAAAGCAGTTGGCCTACATGAGATGCTCAAAAATTATTGGCTAACCTGAATAGCTTTCAAAACTTTTAGACCTTAGACTGCAACAAGGGGACTGATCAACAGCACTTAGTTCACTGAATTGCAGTAAGCCTGTTTTACATACTTAGGGATTACTTGCTTAAGGCAAGTTAAGCATTACAAAGGATTGCATTTAGGATATACTTAAGTTTTTTCTCAAATGAAATGTGACGTTCATGCTTCTTCCTTTTGTTTGCTCTTCCATACTGGGCACACATAGGTACTAAATCAAAGCTTGCTGTTTAATTGTAAAACTTATTACACTGAATGGAACTGATACTTGTCACAGAGAATTTCAGCTTATTCATATGTTCCTATTCATATGTTTCTCTATTCCTAAACAGAGACCCTCTATTCTTTTTATTGTAATACTGATCAGTCCAGTCTAATAAAAAAAAACCGTGCACGAATGTATATAAAACGGACATCTAAAGCTCCCAAGAAGAAATAGGTTGTTTCAGATAGCTCTCCATAAACACCTAGTCTTGCAGATCCTCCACAAAAGCCAATGCTGAAGTTAATATCATATTTCTGAAATCAGTAAAACTGTAATCCTGACCCAAGCAACTGTGAGCTCTCTTCTGTCTTCTGGATTGAAAGAAAGCGCAGCTTGAATTTCCTTTAAATGCCAATACTGAAATTCTTTACATTCCAACTAAAACTGGTTCACTCACTCTAAGACTTTGGCTTCTGCCCTGCCTTTTATCTCAGTTTTTATGTAGACTTGATGTGTAATTATTAGTGGTTAACTCAGGGTTACACACTTTTTGTCCTTCTGTTGGGAGGATGGGCACCTCCCAAATGTGCTCAACTGAAGGCTGGGGCCTCATCAAATAGAGCTGAACACAGGAGACCCTTCCCCATCCCTCCCAGTTGATACCATAGCCTCTGCACACAGCTGTCATTCCAGTCTGTGCCCCTCCTTGCAGAAAGCAGAGAGCTACCTCAAACAAAGCCCTCCGCAAGGAGCTTTTTCTGTGGGAACAGGAGGAGCAGAAAACCAAGAGGACACGGAGGCTGTGAGTACCTTTGAGACCAAGTCTATTGATTGGCTGGGGTTTCTCATATCATATTGATCCTATGGATGAGGAAAACAAAATGCTCCTAATTGCTTGGGAACAGCATAGAGAATATAATCCTGGTATTATCTATAGAAGGACAGGACAGTGGCTTCCCACACCAACACTCAGGACCAAAGACATTCATTCATTCACCATCACTCATTCACTCATTCCCTCCACCCTTATCGATAAACATTAACCTAATGTCTATTATTTAAAGCACCAAGAAAAACACAAGGGGATTCAAAGATATATTGGAGCTCATTTTTTCCTGACTCCAAACATCCAGAACTGGTAAAGTCCCTGCACTTCCCAGGGCTCCTCAATTTGGTCAGATGTACCTTTTAAGAAGCCAGTTCCAAGTCTGGTGTGTAGGAGACTAAAGAAAGAGCAGTCCTCACACTGCCTGCAGTGTTATGAGCCTGACTCTGCACTGGGGAAGCTAGGCAGAATTTTTAAAAATATCTCATAAGTGCTGCTGGTGACATTATGACAGGAAAGACAAAGCAGGGCAAGATGATGAGAAACCATACTGATACAGACAGCATGGAAGGAAGGTTATGTGACAAAGAAAAAAAAAGAGTAGAGAAAGGAAATCAGTGAGTAGCTGTCCTCCGCCAGGGAAGGTCATGGGCTTTTGGCTCACCTTTTAAAGACTAGTTCTGAAGGTGGAAAGCCAATACCTACCTAGCAAAGGTCCCGAGAGGAGAAGGCTAAATTAAAATATCTGTTACGTACAGCATGCTAAATGCAGGGAAATGAATGGAAACAGAATATGTATACCTATTTGATCTCTCCTTCACCTCATAGTCAATCAAAAACCTAAGGAACAAGGAATTAATTTTGGGGTACTGGGTCTGTGGTTGATTTTTCTCTTTTCTACTGTATTTTCCAAGTCTTCTAAAATGAGGATGCATTTTAATAGAAACACTTACATAAATTATAAAAATAGGACAAACTCTAGACATGAAGAGAGCCCTGAGTCCAACTGGACATTCCTGAATGGACCACGAAACCCTAGTGCTCCAAGGGTTCTTAATAACAATGGTTGCCAAGGTCTGAATCTGCCCAACAGTTAACAGGGGTAATAACATCTGCCTTCGTTACAGATTTGTTCTGAAGGTCACAAGACAAATGTGTGAAAGCATTTTGTGAATATCAAGCACTTAATCAGTGTGAGATTGTATTATCCCAGTTAAAGACAACTTTCTAAAAAACTGAGAGTGCAGAGACAGACAAAAAGAAGGGAGGGATTCACATGGGCTTCTATTTTCATTCAAACGAGATTCACTGATTAATTCTGACTGCTGGCAAAGGCTCTCTGCTCAGGACTCCTGAAGCAAACAACAGATTTAGAAATTCAGGGGTGCAATGAACCAACGGGAAATCTTCAGGTCCTAGAACTGAGTTCCTGAGAGGTTTCCCCATGAGCCTGACAAGGAGTAACAGTAAGTATAACAGGACAGGACTTTTACTAATAGTACTCCATGGACAAATCTGTTTCTCATTCTGGCTCCAATGTACACAGCTCACTAGGAGAATAGATGATGTCAACACCAGCTAAGACAAGTTATCTCAATACGTGGTTCCTGGCAGGAGAACTTGTGCCCTGACTATTTTTAGTGCTTTTCTACCTTAGTGATTCAGTCAGCTGAAGAAAGGCCAGCAACCAGACTGTTCTCTGAGCTCACTACCCTTATTTATCCCTTAGTAATTAGCAAGACACTTAGTCACTTGGAGGAAAATTTACCAGGAGTCTGGAGTCCCAACATTTGCAAGTATTCAGAGGCCACAGAGGATTACTATCCCAACGTAGGTGGAAATATGTCATTATAGCATTACTAGCAATCTTTAACTCAAAGGAGGGAAAAAAGGAAAGACAGGTTGCTAACAAAACCAGGTATGTATAGTCTATCATTTTTACCAGCAGGGTGAAGGATGGGGCGAAAAGCAAGAATTCTGCTTTACATTTTATGAAATATTGGACCTTAAGTTACAGCACACCTTCTATTTATCTTAAGCTTTAAATTTGACAGTTGTTAGGCATTCACAACAAATAGTAAGTGCCTTTTCACCAGCATGCAGAAAGTGAACTATCAAAAGACAAGTCATCTCTACATTTTTGCACTTTGGTTCAACCCCAAATATTTAATTTTATTTCAATCTCATACAGCTTGTGAAGACAGATTTATCCAACACCAGCTGTCCTCATTTTTAAAAGTGTACCACAATGATAAAATTAGAATCAAGTAAGGATCATATTCCTCAACAAGAATTCTGCTCTAGGTCCCACTGATTCCCTGAGTCACAACTGACATCCCAAATATCAGAATTGCTGTTGTTTTCTTGGACATTTTCTAAGCAGCCACAGTGCAAAAGAAATTGTGTAAGTGGCATGACCTTTGGAAATTTATTTTACTAAAGTGGGAGCAAAGTATGTACACTTTTGACAGAACAGAGAGTGAATGAAGTCAACTATCACAAACCACCTCCTGCATTTTTTTTATTTTTGAGCTTCCCACTTCAGGAATTTTCCAAATTTGCATGAGGCTCAAATTAGACTGAAGTATGGGCAAGGAACAACTGTTCATTAAATCAAATCTTGGTACTAGATATTTGGTGTGATAATGTATAGTGTATAAAAATAATAATAATAAAGAAGAAACAACATTCTAAAATACTATTTGTTAAATAGTCACCTTGTATGGAGTCTAATTGTAAAAGTATAGCCGTAAAAATACATTATTAATGTTCTATGTTCAGTCTGGAAGATCATATTTTACAATGAGAGAAAGCAAAAGTAATCAATAAAACATAAAAGATTCACAATCTCATTTAAATGCAAGTTTATAAAACAATGAGGTGCCATGTTATAAGGATTATGAGTAAGTTAGTCTCAAATGATATTGAGAATATGCCATTTTAGAAAGTGGAAATTTGGGCATAACTATTAAAATTTAAAATGCATCTGTTTTTCCCCCTATAATTCCACTGCTTTAAGTATACTTACAAATGTATGCAAAGGACGATGGTGATGGCTCCACGGGTGAACAGGTGGTGGGTAACTTATGGGGAATACATAATAATATAAAAGATACGAATAACAAAAATGAATATCTATTATATTAAAAAAATGTATGCAAAGGTATATTTACAGAAATGTTCACTTAAGTATTGTTTTTAACAACCCACATACTCTTCTATAGGTAATTGATTAAGCAAACTGTAATAAGCCATATAAAAATGCTATGTAGGAATGTAAAAGAGCAACTTCAATTTTTATGCGCTGTTACAAACGATGACACAGATACATGAAGTGGAAAAACAAGATGTGAAATAGTGTATATAGTATGATTGCACTTATGAAAAAATAACATGCATATTTGTATAATTACATTTTTGAAGGAAATTAAGAAACTGTTAATAGAAGAAATTAAAAACAGGAAAGGGGTAACTTTTATTTTTCATTTTTTTATCTTCTGTACTCTCTAGATTTTTAGAATTTTTGATCTAACCATCTACTACTTTTGTTTTTAGAAGTTTTTTAGCATTCATAGGCTTGTTTCAATTTTCCATAAAATTTGCTTGCACAGAACATCCCAAGTCTGTAAAAATACCTTTTGAAGCCAAAGAATTAAATGATACACAGAGTAATTTCAGCACTAATTATCTTTTTCTATATTCCAATTCTCTGAGAACTGGTAACTCCTGCAGGTTGGTAAAACTGGCCAGAATTCTATCCCCTTCCTAGACAGGTAACAAAAAGAAAACTGTTTTTACATATCACTATTATTTTGAAAATGGATAAGGAACCTCTCTGACTTGATTCAAGAAACCAAAGGTGTAACACTGAGTAAATGGCAAGCAAGCATGTTCTGATGAGGGAAAGCACTCTGTAAACTATGAAATAGAACCAAAATTTAGATAATAGAATATTTCTATATTCTATATACAAATCTGTATATCTGTGGGGCTACTCCTTTACCTATCTCCCCAACCCTGATGCTAGACATAAAATAACTACCTAACTTAGTTGTATTTTCAGAGAAGTCCTCGACAGATGAAGGCTAAGAAGATGGTTATACGTTACTTCTCATTTTCAGCAGACACCATAGTTAGGATTGAATTCTCCATAACATTACTTTTGAGTAGACCTCAGGGGCATACACATATAATAATTCCTATTTTGACTTATGAATTACTATGCATGGCATTCTTCTACTTTTTTATTTATTGCATTTACTTCATTTCCATATTTATTTATATATATATAAAAATTCTGTGCAACCATTACTCAACTCAAGAATAGGAACAGTGTCAACAGTTTACACTACCTATGTGTACCTTCCCTACCTCTTCTCCCTTTCTACCTCAAATTGTAACCATTTTGCTGTATTTTTCTGTTACCATATCCTTAGTTTTTAAATTGACTTTTCAAGAGTATATTATTGTATCTTAAGTTAAAACAGGAGAATTAAGTAGAACGAATTTCATCATTTTTTTAAAGATTTATTTATTTTTGCATACAAGAACTGGGGTGTAGGACAGAGGTATGTGGGGGGTGAGAGGATTCACCAGAGAAAAGAGTGGGGAGCAGAACAAGATCTACTGAAGTACACTGCTGAGGGGAGCAGTAGGCGAGGCAGGAGAGGTCTGCTGCACCATGTGGGAATCTCCCTGGCTGGGAATCGAACTCGTGCTGCAGTGGCTGCAGATAGCTTCATAGGCTGAGACTTAACCCGCTGCGCCACCAGGGAGGCCCGAATTTCATCATTTATCCCTCAATAATGAGTTTAAGAACAGGACTCTGTATTAGATGCTTTGGGAAACACACAACAGCCTGAGATGCAAAGTATGGTACCTAGCACTTGTTGAATTGAATCTAGCAGTACATAGTTTATGATTGCTTGCTTACATAAGCAAGGGAGTGGCAGCAGTCTCTTGGTGTTTGGGCAGATTAAAGAGATTTATGATCCAAATAACTCCCTAGTACCCAACCACTCTGTAAAACAGGTAGCTTCCTTGTTGTCAATCTCTATCTCTCTCCTTTCTGCAACTTTTCTCATTTGACACTAACGGTCAGGAGTTGAACCTCTGTTACCTGTCACCCAATATGAAACTTCCACCCCACCTATCCTACACATGATGACAGGTTAATTCCTATACTTAAGGTGACTTAAGTAAAGGTCCTAGCATGTCACCCTATACTCAGTAAAGAAACCTGCAATGGTTCCTTAATACACACCATCTAAATCTTTACCCTGGGTTCAAGGCTTTTAAGACCTTTCTAGATTTCTCTCTCCTGTTAATCTGACTTACATGCTATTCCCTATGCTTGCGTCACATTTTAACCAATGTTGAGAATTTAACAGTGCTATTTGTCAAAGTGTGCTCTAAGGACCAGAAGCATCAGTTTTATCTGAGAACTTGTGAGAACTTGTGAGAAATGATCTCAGGCCCGAACCAGTCCTACTGAATCAGAAGCTGCATTTTAATAGGATTTCCAGCTGATGTATATATACATTAAATTTTGAAAGCCACTATGAAACTATCAAGTGATTTTCACAGTGCTTAAGGAACTATTATCATCATTTATTTCCTCACAGAACATGTGAGCACCTAGAGAGCAAAAGGTTATCCAAATTATGCGCATTAAGATATTCTGTCCAACACTCAAAAACATAGGAATACATTGAGTGGACACTCAATAGTCATCTATAGACTTACTTCGTTTCAATTCCTTAGCTTAAAAAAGGTAACTAAAATCACCTTCTATCACTCTAAAGTCTCACACGCCAGGCTCAACATATATATCATACCCACACAAACACACTGAACATACACAGTCTTTCATGGAGAGAATTGTTAACAAGAAAGAAAACTGCAAAAGAAAGTGATAAAAGTCTGACATGATTACTGAAACTTCCTGGATCTAGACAATCACTCTAAGTGCCCTTTAAAACTGAGGGGCTAGATTTATTTGATGGACTGTAAGGTGAGTTAGGCTCTAATATTCAATGATGCTAAGATTCTAAGGGAACATCATATCTCACTACCCCAGAACTGGCTGTCGGGATCAGGAAAAGCCCTGAGATTAAGTCTGACACTGCCAAGCCTTACTTCCTCTCTGTTCTCTCTAAACCCCAGCTTCTCATGACCTTCCCAAAAAGCTCCTGCTCTGCTCGACTGTCACGACCCTTCTATTTCCTGGCACTTCAAACTACCCACTGCTTCAACGGGCTTGTCACTGTCACACTTGTCTCCCCTTACTTTGTATTCAACTTCCCAGTCTCTCACCCAGTTCAATATTGCCAAAGTGACAATGAGCTAAATTAAACTGTGCTATAAATTAAACTGTGCTAAGAAAAGAAAGTTAGGGAAGAAACATATCCTGTTCACCTGTCCTAGTCACCCTCTTCTCTTCCCCTTGTATAGTTCCTCAGTAACTTTCTTGAGAGAACTTAAGTCAGGTATCATTTTAGCATATTTATAGTGAGGGGACCAGACCTAGTGAGAATTTGCCCCTTGGGTCTCCTAAATTTGCTAAACACACTTTTGGTTCTGCCTCTCCCAAGACCTCTCAAAGCCATTTACCTCTCAAAAATGGAAACAATATAGTTACTGTACATCTCTCTCCAATTATGCAGCTTACACTGTCCAGTTTGGTTTATCTCAAGACCACATATATTTTCTTGCACACTGCAGCAATAAACAGAGACCACTGTCAGAGTCAAGTTTCTGACACAGTGCCCTGTGTATAAGAATATTATTGGTGGACATCTCTGTTCATATCTTTATAAGGCTCCTCCTAAACCCAAAGGCTAGTTTAAAGTAGAAACTCCAAGCTCTTCATTAGAACCTAGATCCCCTTTCCTCTTATTTCCCTCTTATACATAGGTCAAGGCAGAATATTTATTATAATAGAGATTAAGAGCACTCTGTTTTAGAGATGGACTGTGTCCATTTTATTCCTAGTTCTACGATTTAACTACCTGACTAAGAAATTTGTGTAACCTCTCTAAGCTTATGAATCCTTATTTGTAAAATGAGAATAATAAAATTTCTACATCTCAGAATTTTTGTGAAGACTGAATGAGAAAACTCATATAAAGTGGTTAGTACAGTGCCTGGGTGATTTATATCATTGTACAGTCATTTAAAAAAAGGTTCAAAAAAGATTGTGCAATGTCTTTTTTTTTTCCTCCAAATTTGCAAAGCCTGCTTAATGAAGCAGATTCTCCTCTCTAGGACTCTTTCAGTTACACTTATCTCTAGCACACGCCACTGTCCATGTGGTATGTAACCTGACTCCCAGCTAACAACAGTGTACGGTCTTAACTCTTAGCTGTCCTTGTGCACACAGTATTTATTCCTCTTAGAAATATGAGTGTGTAAAGCAAACAGAAATGGCACAGATGCCTTTAAAAATCAGGCACAATCTTATTACATAAAAAGTTATGAACTCAAGTCAGTGACAACAAAAAGGACAAACACCCCCTTTCTATTTTAGGTTAAATACCAAAGGAAGAAAAAAATGTAGGGCTAAGTATCAGTGTCTTCTGAATTTAGTAGAATGTGTAATACATTAGAAGGAATCTAATCTCCCCACCTCCAAAATGATTTACCAGCTGACTTGTATGCTGGAGAGGATGACATTTGGGTTAAAGTAATAGTTCTTCCTGTTTAAAGACAAATGAGGGGTGGAATGTATTCATGGAGAAATCTGTTGGTTTAGGTTTGTTTTGGTTTTTGTCTGAACCAATCAATCAGTAAGTTAATCAGTTCTGATGCAGATTCGAAAAGGATAGCTTTGGAGGGCTAAATCTAATGGAAGAAATATCTAAAATATCTAAAGAGTGCCTGAGAGGGAAAGTGTTCTTGGAAAGGAGCAGACAAAAGTGGGGGTAGGGAAGAGAGGCTGCAAAATACAAACTCTGTTGATTGGCAGTTCCGCCAAAAGTTGGATTGAAAGTTGTTGATTACATCTAAAACAGTAGGCTCTTAACTCTAGGCAACTTTTCTCCTGCCTTCTCCTGCCGGTCACCACATGTGATAGAGAATGAATTGCAGATTACTGTCCTAGAGTCTAGGCCTCAGTCCATACTGTTTCTTTGCCCCAGGGCTGATTCAGTTTCAAAATTTCACCCTGAAATTAAAAAAAAAAAAATCCTAAACCCAATCTTCAGCACTTCTCTAACCAAGTATAAAG
This sequence comes from Scalopus aquaticus, assembly GCA_004024925.1. NCBI lineage: Eukaryota > Metazoa > Chordata > Mammalia > Eulipotyphla > Talpidae > Scalopus > Scalopus aquaticus. Next base: position 35,218 of record PVIJ01012715.1, read on the forward strand.
TAGCTTATCACCAACATGTTCAAACTGGATATGTTTATCTTAGCATTTGAGCCCTAAGGCTTGAATTTTTATACAGAATTCTGCAAATTGGGTCTTGAAAAAAAACGGGATCCTACATTGCAAAAATTGAGGGTCCAAGAGATCAAAACAAAACTTCAAAGTTTTTCTTTAAAAGAGATATGGTATAAAAGAGATAACCTGGAATATGATAAATTCTGATAAGAATACAAAGTTCATGGCAAAAATAAAAATAAATAAAAGAGCGATGATTCTTAGAACACTTACTCTTAGAGCCCTAAGCCTCCTTTAAGAAATTCAACTACCCTGAGGTCACACCATGCTGTGAAAAGCCTCAGCCACAAGGAGATGCCCTGGAGGATGAGACATGGAGTAGGGAGGGGAGGGAGGGAGAGAGCAAGATAGAGACCAAGTAGTACCAAGGTGCCAGATATGTGAGTGAAGAAACCATCTTGAAAATTGGCACTCCACCCCACCTGCTCCGGTGGACAACACATGGATCAGAGATGAACTTTTCAGCTAACTCTTCCCAAACTCCTAAAGCATCAAGCCATAAGAAAAAAGACTATATGCCCCAACAAAGACACTCAGTAAGGTGGAGGTTTCAAGATATGTACCAATTGTTGACAAGTCCACTAGGATGTCAGCATTAGGGGAAGTAATGATATTTTTAACTCATGACTAGGCATCATATCCTTTAAGGGAAAAGTAGTGTGAAAAAGGTCTGAACACAGTGGTCCTTGACAATAGGCAATAAGGACTGAGCCAAATATTACAGATAATGAAACAGAAATCTGTATGCTAGTTAGAGTACTGTAGTTACCTGTTAAAACAGCTTCACAGAATAAGCAGTTTTACATCAAAATGTCATTTAATTACTGCAGGAACATGGAGAACATGGAGAAATGTGACTCATAATCACCTGGACACAGGTCATAACAAAGATACTGTGTAAAACTAAGAAATTTGACAAAATCCTCAGAAGAAACTAGAAAATAATAGCTTGCCCAAAAAAGAGGTGATTTCTTTTACTGAAAAGGCAGAGAGAGAGAACAAAAGAGAGAGAGTCAGGCCAAATAGGAAGGCAGTATGGTAAAGAATCAAGAGACCTGGAAAAATTAAAATCTACTATTCCTAGAAAGTGAGTCTAGGTAAACCAGGGAAGAAATGGTAAATTTACAGAAAATATCCATAAAAACTTTTCAGTAACATCATAGATATACTCATCTTCTCTCCAAAGAGCTTGAATGTGTTCATAAGTCAAGTTAACTGATTTTTGTGGGGAATGACACCAGTGGGCCACAAAGAGCAGAAGCACTGGACTTGTTCAAAAAGTAATGGAAGTCAACATACATACACACAACTCACAAATCCTTTTCTGACTAAACTCTTGTACTGGTGCCTCAACTCCTCGTGCACTGTTAGGTAGAATAGAAAATAAAAAACAATATAAAATTAAAAAGCCTTCCACAGTTGTTTGTGGACATTTCAGATTAATTCTTTCTGTGAATAAATATTACTTAATATGGTATCTGTTATCAAGGAAGAAACAAATATTTAAAATAAACACAAAATCATAAAATAGACAAATGAAATAAAATGGAAGAACACAATAGACTTCATTAAATCAAAGACCTTTAAAACCTTTACAAAGAATATACCAAGTTTAGTTTATTGAGTAAATTTTCAGTGTTTCATTGTATGAATTTTCGCTATGAATTCTCACTTAAATGACATTTTATTTTTTACTTATTTTTATTGATGTAACATTACATAATAACAATATATAAACACCAAGTGGGTCATTAAGAATCAGCATCTGTATAGACTACATTAAGTTCACCACTGAAAGTTCAAGTCTATCCTTCACCATGTAACTGACCCCCTTTACCTGATTTACCCACCCACTAATGTGACATTTTAAAACATTTGAAATATGGAATGTTGTTAAACCTGTCTTACCTCACTTTTCCTTCCCCAATTTTTTTCCTCATGTAGCTACTAGCAGATTCTTCAGTTGTTCACTTTTAAACAGAGTTTAATTAAACAGAGTTCTATTTTTCAGACCACTAAACCCACATTATATCCGTGAAGCTAGTATAACTCTGCAGATATCCTAGCTATTTAGGCAAATGTTACAAGGGCACCATCATTGTTCATTTGTGTGATCTCTATGTATCTTGTCATCTTTCCAGGATAAGATTTTCAAGGTCTTGGACTCTTCATTTGGTGGAGTCTAATTTTGTTCTCTTTACAAAGAGCTAGGGTTACACTCAGCAAAGGTTACCATTTACGTGGATACGAAGCTTCCTAGCATAACTATTCACCAAAGTCAAGTCCCTAGCTATTTTTTCTCTCAAGGACAACCCAGAACTACCTAGAATCAAGAAGGAACACTTGAGGGCACATCACATGCAGCGCCCACATGTACTCTAAATTCACGTTTATTTTGTACTCTATAGAGTGGTATTATTTCATAGCAGTCTAGCAAGAAGGTCTTTTTTCTTTTGAAAAATTCCTTTCACGTCCCCGAAAGGAAACATGAGAACCGAATGCAAAGACCATCGTGAATTTAGCAAGAGAACCCAATATTAAAAAATGAGTTTTCTTTTTAAGGAATTATTCCTTTCCTGGAAGGGGCAGGGGCAGTTCTCACATTTGGTTTTATCACTTACCCATATTAGTTCTGAATGCTTTGTTTTCATAAATAATATTTTAAATTGCTTAGGTAATTTCTAAAGTTCAGTTAATCTTTCAAATCTTTGTTTTCCAGAGTGACTCAAATCCAGAGACCTGCACTGAAGGCCACTGCTTTTGCTTCTAGCTCCAATGTTCATTATTCTTTTTCTTATTAACTGATGGAATTTCATCTGCTCTGCTAATTATGACAATCAGAGATTTTAAAACATAAAACCTTGAGATTTAAAAAAAAGTTTTAGAAGAAACTTTTGATAATCTCACTTCTCATGAGGATATGAGATAAATGAGACTCCAATGGACCTTGCCCAAAGTCTTATAACTAATGAATGATAGTTCTGGAACAAGAATTCAGATTTCCTTAACCCTGAATTAGTGGGCTCTCTCCCACGCTCCCTGGTCTCTCTATTTTTTAATACATTTCTATACGTCTTCTTCTATATGTCTATTAAATATACATGTTTAATTCATGATAATCAGTGGCATATACCAAAGATAGATTCAGGGTATTTCTTAGCTTCACTTGTTATCCCTGTCTCCTTTCATTGGCTGGAAGATCAGGGACAGGAGATAGGAAGTCCTGTCTGGCCCCAACATCCCATAGATTAAATGACAACACAGACTGCCTGGTGTCTTGTCAAGAAGTTTTTGCTTGTTCATACTTAGACAGGAAGATTCTGGAAGGTCAGGAAACCAAAATGATCTGAGGACATGGGATAATTTCAAAGTAGGTGAATACCTGAATTACATCGACCACCAAAACTATTCTGCTAGTGTTTTCTAGCTTCTCCTTTGAGACAAGCCAAGTAGCTTGAAGGAAATTCTAGCTCTTCGAACCAAATGATCTTATATTTAATTATAAGGTATGTTACCTCCAAGAAGTTCCAAAAGTTTCATCTTATGACCCTTTTCATCCCATGGGGGGAAGTATTTTCTTTCTAATAAACATAGCCAACATTTCCCTATGTTTATAGATGTCTCTCCAGGGTCTGATACCTAAAGGTAAGATGAATCTCCAGAAACCACATTCTCAATTGAAGTCTCAGTCAGTATTGCCAAGAAAGCAAATTTATTCATTCATTCATTATTGAGTTATCTCTCCTATATGCATGGTACTTTCTAGGTCTTAAAGACATAAAAGGAAACAAAACAGACTAAGTCTCTGCTCTCATGGAAGTTACATACAAAGTTAACGGAATGCTCCATTTCTGATGAATTCAGAGCCATAAATACACTCTACCCTCATTAAAAGAAAAAAATCACTATAGTTTTAATTACTTAAACTAACAGCCAGCTTGAAATTTACCTTGTAAGATAGAGTCCATCTGCTAGAAGGCTATACAAATAGTACTAAAAGACAAAAGATTTGAATTCTAATCTTGACTCTTCTAGTTATATGACCTTGAGCAAATAACATAACCACTCCGACCCTTAGTTTAGTTAGCTAATGATGTCAGACAAGAAGATTCCCTATGACCTCTCTTTGTTTGCAATTTTGTGATGTTTAACTTCACCTAAGATAATTGGTGTGGTGTAAGGTCTTACCACCAAGGTCAAAAGAGGAAGACTCTAGATTAATCTTTCTTTGTGGGATAGGGTTAAAGGGAATAGCACAAAGAAACACAAACCTCCTGGGACAATAACTAATAGCATCCTATTATTACATACAATCATCTATAAAATCATTCAGCTCCACACTTACTATGTGTTTAACACTGGGCTGGGTACTTTGGGGATGGGAGAGACAGTACCGATCTTAAGGAGCTTCTAAGTCAAAGTATACAATAGTCAATAATTTAAAACAAAAGCTTATCATACAGACTGTAAGTTACTGACAAGATAAGAAAATCAAGGAAGGTCAGATTATAAACCTGAGGCAGGTGGATTTGCACATAAGAACCTTTGGGTCTCTATACAAGAACCACTATGATAATAATAATAGCAGGTAACATTTATAGAATGCTTGTTATGTGACATGTATAGTGTAGTGTTCTTGTGGGCTATCTCATTTAATTCTGTAATTCCTATAAATGAATACTATTATTATGCCTGTTTTACAGATCAGAAAACTGAGGCTTAGAGAGAAGCCAAACATACCGATATGTAACATATATGTTATAAGCATACTATTACATATATTATATAATATATAATAATATATTAGGAAACTGAGGCTTAGAAGCCAAACATACCTGTATGTAACATATATGTCATAAACATATATAACATATATTATAAATACATTATAACATATATATAGTATGTTATATAAACATACAAATAAATAGCAAATCCAGACAATCTGATCCCAGACTATCCATGCAATCCCACTGAATGGCTATAGAAGTCTTTCATTACACATGAGATGAAGGGATGAGCCCTAAATGAGCATAAGTTTAGGGTTATAAAAAGGTTACTCATTTCTCTTTTCTATCAGTCCCCCACCACCATTCACTACCTTCCATTCCATCCTCAACATATGTAACTTATCTTTTCCAACTTAACATTCTTCAAAATTAAATTAAGTGTTCACCCCAAACAGGAAGTTTTTCTAGACCAATCAAGTTTCTGTCTCTTTTGAGGTCATAGCACTTAAGTCTAACAGCATATGGGGTGACCATGTGCTGTCTTATGATGTCACCAGAACTATGTAATGTCTTATGACATTAATGCTTCTGATGTCTCATGGCATTTATAAACTGGCACTTACTTATTATTATTAACCTTTTGCGGCACTGAGCTTTTTGCATACTTTCATTGTGCTAACTAACTCCAAACTCCTTTGTGTTATTTCTATGGTCTTGATATAAGAGACATCAGAAAGTATTCACCAACGGGAGAGTATGAATGTTGGTGAAGTTTTCATTCATTAGAAAAATTATCCAAGCCAAGGGAATATGGTAAAAACTTCAAGGTTTGATTTATCATTTAGAGAACTTGTAGGTACAGACTCTATGCCCGGTTTTGGACATAAAGGTAATCTGTTCATATCTGCAATTTCTTTGTCCTATATGCACTCATAGAACTGAACCTATCTTCTAAACTACTAAAGAATAATTCTATTTGTCCTTTGAAAATGCAAAAATAACCAATTAACACTTAAAAATAAAAATTAATTCCAGTTCACAGATTTATTTTAATCTTACAAATTATAATACCATAGAAGAGTAAACAGAATGCGGATCGACAGTTTAAAAATGTACACTCTGTAAAAACTAACCACCTTAAAAAATGAAACATGAAATTGTTTATATCACCTAAATTGTAGACCAAAGCAAATTAAGCCCATTATGGTTAAAACTTTAAAATGATGAAAGAGCTTTTAAAGGCTGAAAAAAACCACTGAAGAAATTTATACACACACACACACACACACACACACACACACACACACACAATATATATAGAGAGAGATTAGGTAATACCGTCATTAGTCCTAGTATCAAATATTACATAGAAAAGACTATTAGGTAGGAACAAACTTTTTTCATAAAAGCATTACAGTATAAAATGACCTTATATTCTAGATCTTCTGAAATATAATAGTTATAACTGCAAATATTATATTTTCATAGACAATGGCTTACTAGAAAGCACAAGATTTTGTTATTCTGGCTAGTTTACATCTTCCAATCTGACATCTGTATGTGCAAATAACATAAAAATTCTTTGTTGGGGGCCCTATGATCTAAATGTTGGTCAGGAAAACAAAGTATCATAGATATGGTGGGGGGAAAGTACAAGGTGACAGAAATACACATCAGTTTATAATTTTAGGAAAGCCTAACACTGATCTAATCTCTGTTGAGTTACTGGCTACAGTGTGAACTTTAAACTTTTAAATAGCTATCACAGAGAGAAATACAACCAAAATTAATATTTACAGTACCTATAGGTAAAACCTATAGGAGAAAACCAGTTATTCTTGGTATTGAAAACTGAGATGTATTTCTCTAGCAAGTCTTCATAGAGATAATAGAAACACTGACAACAGCTTTCCTTAAACACAACAATGTTTTTCAATGGATTTCTTATTATAACAAATATGCTGAAGAGTTCAGACCAAAACACAAAGTTGCAGACACTAATATCTGTCCTCTGAAATTATGTTTTTGGGAAATGACTCAGTGCCACTTCTGGGTACAAGTGTTACAGCTCTGTAAAAGTAAATATCTAAATTTGTTTAAACTGAGAATATTATAGTAGTTGCATTCTTAGAGAATAATTCAGATGTTCTGGATTGACTTTTTGTTTATAACTAATTGATTTGCTCATCCTAGTGTGAATACAATACATTGAACTAAGTTTCATTAAGTTCCAGTGAGATTTAGGTAGACTTAACTTTTTCTCTTTCTTGTAGGTAACAAGGGAATAAGAAAGACGTTCCCCTCTGAGGTTATACTTAAAATATGCTGCAGAAATGTCAGAGTGAGTATGGAATATGCATATTGGTATGCATTTGTTGCATATGAATATAAGAGGAATTCTACTTTAAAAAACCAGTAAAACTGCCCAGATTTTGAAATGATCATTTGCTTTATAAATTATTTCTCTGGACAATTTAAATGTTTAATAATGATCCCTGGTTATCAGACTTTGACAAAGGAGATTTAAAGTGAAATTATTATAAGCCATAATTCATTAAAAATTAAGCAGAAAAAAAAATTATTTATGCAAATCAAGAGAAAAATAAGGATTATACATTTTTAAAAAAGTGAAACATTCAAATATATAGAATGACCAAAGCCGCCTCTAATCTTTCTTTCAACTAAATTTTGTTTGGTTTTGTCTCACCCAAAGGATAAAGAAGAAAAGCACTAGAGTTTCTCTGAACATCAGCTCACCAGTTAATGAAAACTCCAACGTCAGATCAAGTTATTCTACCTTAGTTCAACCACTGTGTATTGACCCCCAGAGGGTAGGTACAGTCTTAAGCCTTGGGGTGAAAGGATTAGGGGAACGAAAAGTAATGGAGACACAGTCTCAGAGAAGAAGGAATCAATTCATCTTTCTTAAAGAATATCCATGAGGAAACCCTCCACCTGCATGATCTCAGAAAGAACAAGAAAGAAACATATGGCCTCAGAAATAATTCCAGGGTAGTTCTATGAGTTGTGCATTTGTCTGTGTGCCAGATCATAAAAGACAGTAAGACAGTTGATTCTAGGAACTAAGATCCATAACAAGAGTATCCCAGCTATCCAAGTAAAGAATTCTCTTTAAATTAAAAAAAAGGGAAGATGCTTTTTCAAAAACTAAGAGATCCAACAAGACAACTGTATGGAGGAAGAAAAAAATCTAATCAGTAAAATATAGGAATTATTTAAATTTTTAATATAGAATCTTAAGTATTGCCTCTAATCATTTCTCAAATAATTTATCAGTCTCTAATCACTTGTCAAATGTAACTGCCCAGTGTTCTATTTCACCTTCTCTGCTTGATGAAATGCCAGAGGAAAGAAAAAAGAGGAACATTGGAGCAGATGTTCAAACTGACATTTAAATTAAGAGCATCACCTTTTTCAAAAAAGAATCTTAGGGTGTTATTGATACCAATCAAAACTAAACCAGTTAGTAGCAGCTAAAATGGATCTACTTAGTCCATGGCCATCATGAAACTTAGTTTCAGAGTCTTGACAATATGAATGACAGTGTCTCTTCTATTTCTTAAATCAGATGCAGAGTCCCTGCAGCAGCCTATCCGGATCCACTTGTGTTGCAGCCCCGGTGTTTACCAAGGTAACCTATTCATACTACAACATGGAGCTTGAAATTTATAGATAAAATGTAAATATTATCAAAAGGGTAAAAACAAAGACAGAGAAAGACAGGAAGGATCTCAGAGTTTATTATTAATCTATATTTGAGAAAACTGAGGCCCAGAGGGAGGAAGTCATTGTTGTCAATGTCACAGAGAAACTCATGGTTTACCCTATGATCTTTAGACTTCAGACTTTCTTAGCTGTCAAGCCTCCAGCTCTCAAGGGCAAAGCTTAGACTGTCCGCTCCAAGCAGCCAATGTTCTGCTTGATCTCAATGTTCATCAAATTCTCCTAACCAGCCATAAATGCTCTTCTGAAGAAGTCAATAAGCAAAGCAATAACAATTTCCTGCTTTAGTCACAGTCAGAGATAAGGATTGGCAGGCTCCTCTCTTACTCACTGGAAACAGCAGGATCCATGACCTAGGTCATACCAATTAATATTGGGGCTCTCTGTTCCTGAGTTCCCAAGCCTACTGAACTGGAACCACTGCCCACTGCTGGTCCAAGTTATGAAAAGCACGGCAGGAACTCAACATGTACCAGACCAGTGTGGGAGAAATATAAAACAATGTCATTAGGAATAAGGAGCACTACTGTCAATTCTAGAAGCTCACTTTCAAGCTGATGCTTAGGCACAATATCTATTATATCCACAAGACTCCTCTCCTGCTGTGTTCCTTCTCTGTGACACAAAGCCCCAGACATCAGGCCTCAAAGGCTGGGCTGGTGGTCATGTCTCAACGAGGTCTCACATCTCAGATACTCCCTCTCTAGTCTTAGGACCAAATTACAATCTAAAATGTGATTCTAGATTTAGATGACCCTTGGGCTGGAAACAGGACAAACAGGAGATGAGAATTTAAGTGGAAATTTACCACAAATATCACCCATTTATTTATGCATTGTGAGACTAAACTATTATTTGTTTGTGCAGCTGTTTGCTTTTACTGGTACTTAGAAGTAGAGGTTTACATTCTTCAAATTTATTGTAACCACAACACACCCACCACTAAAGAACTTACAATCCTCTCCCACTCTCCATTGGACGCCCTGCACCAGAGGCTCCCATCACCTCTCCCCCTCTGGTAACCCCAATCTGCAGTCAGAATCCAGAGTTTGTCTTGGTTTTTAAAATAGTTATGGTCAATTAACAAATTTTATGTATCAAGATACCTCTCAATTTGTTAGAGAAAGTTTTTAGGTTATATATCTGCAGTGAGCTCAAAACTTCAAGGTAGACTCAGCACTTTGTTAGCCCTATTTTGCAGATAAGCAATCTTGAGTTTGAGAGAAGGCAAGAATCCTTTCCAAGTTCCTAGGATCAGCTTCAACCAGCTAGTGGCAGAGTTGAGATTATGGCCCAAGATTATCTATTATCCTCTAAGTCATGATTTAGAAATCTTAACAAATGACAACAGTGTCCATGCTACTGAGACCAATAATAAAAGCTAAACCTGTAACTAGATGTGTATTCAATAAAGTAATCTAGTATAACAAAGTAAAGACTTTTCAATGGATTTTTTTTTTCTATTTTGAAAAATAGTTCTTGGGGAAGTGAATAACAACCTTCTCCTAAAACTCATCTCTATGAAGTCTGGATAAAAATTATTTCAACCTGACAGTAAAGAAGACTATAAAGTACAAAATAATACCCAGCAGCTCCTTCATTGTCAATAATTATGATGAAAAAAGCATACACTTACTGGAACTAGCATCCCAAATCCTTGTATGTGGTACAACCATTTCTTCAACTCTGTGAATTCCATGTTTGTGCTTCAGCACCTTCAGGACATCTCCACAACCAGAGGCCAATTTGTTGTGTTTGAGTGCCGAGTCCAGGGCACAGCCACAGTTCAAGTTCACTGGTATAGAGAGGAAGATCAGATAGCAGACTCAGACGACTTCCGGATTCTGAGGAAAAGTATGGTGACAAACATTTCAATATGCTTTTTATTGCAATCAGTCTTGAACTCTACGTTTTGAAGTTTTATAGCTGATTGGTACAGGCTCAGAGATTTCTACTGGTAAGCAACTGTGATTTCAAATATAAAAGATTCCAAATACAACCAGAAAAGAAAAGAGTTGTTTTATTTTGGTTGAACAATAGTTTTGACAGTTGTGGAAAGAATGATTTATTTTTATAAATTAATCTTAACGATCTTCCTAATGAGTTCTGGGAATATAAACAAAAAAGAAATGTGAGAATAAACAATTTTTAAAGATGAAAACAGACACTAAGCTCTCAAAGTGCTAAGTTTCCTACTGAATAATTTAAGGAAAGACAACAAGTAAACACTGAGTTTATGCTTTATAAACAATTTCTCATTTAATCTTCACATCAACAATTTTAGGTGTATGTTATTATCTACATTTTCTACATAAGAAAACTGAAAGAAAAATGCTAAACACCTAGGCCAAGGTCACCAAGGTAATATATGCTGCAGCCAAGATTCAAACACAAGATGGTTTTTGTCAAATGAAGAAAATATATAATTATTTAAACATCAAGACAAAACAACTCAGGCCTCTCTGGTGGCACAGGGATTAGGGAGCTAACCCACATGGTACAGCAGATCTCTCCTGTCTCACCCACTGTTCCTCAGCAGTGTATTTCAGTAAATCTGCCTGTTTCGCTCCCCACTCTGTCTCTGGTGAATCCTCTCACCCTCTGAACCTCTGGCCTACATCCCAGTTCTTTTATGCATAAATAAAAATAAATCTTTAAAAAAAACAAAAACTGAACAACTGAACATTTGTATATCGCATTTAGGAAGAAACGTCTATTACAGAATATGGCACTTCTTTTAAAAATGAGTTATTGCATTTTCTGAGAATAAAGTAATACAAACTTTTTATAATAAATCTAGAAAACATATAACATAAAGAAGAAATGTCAAATTGCCCATATCTCACCACCGAAAGAGAACTATTATTTACTTTCATGTATATTTTTCTATAGAAAAATTACAGTATTTTTATAATGTAATCTTCAACTTTATTTTACTTAAGCTTTTTGAAAGGATTTTCTGCAGAGAAAGAGGCCATCTAAGTCCTAGTGTTTCAGCAGCAGATTACTGTCAGAGAAGAGGTATTATCTGGCTTTATCTTCATGTTAGAGATGAAGAACTAAAGCCCAGAGAAGTAAAGCAATTTTCACAAAGTCACACAGCAATTAGTGATAGAACCAGGACTAAAATACATTATTTCTAGTGCCCTGGTATATGTTCATTCCATTGTGCACCTTTTCTGAGTTTCTAAAGAATTTATAGTATGTGACTCCATGCTACAGAAAACCATGTTATGGTGATTTCTCATATATACATGACACATTCTCCCAGCTAAATTAATTGTCATTATTTGAATTCCCTCTTCTCTTGTTTTATCTTTTTCAGAAGCTTGTTTATCATCCATTCCTGGTAAGTAAAATTTTCAGCATTTTGTTAATAAACTATGAGGCAAAATTAGCATCAGAAAATTTTGTCTACTAAATCAATTTTGCCTTCATGAGCAATTTTAAGGCTATCGTATGTCAATCCTTGAATGATTCCAAGAGTAGGCTTATCAGTTTAGTTAGTCATCTATTCATTCACTCGTTCCACATGTATTTGCTGAGTATAGACTATGGCCTGATTCTATTGTTATAACTGAGGAAATAGCAATGAATCAGAATGACAGAATTGTGCTCTCACAGATCACACAATCTTCCTCTAATTCCACTAGGCATAGTACTTTTGTTGTTGGTGTTGTTTGTTTTCTTACATCATTGTTTTGGTACAACATTTGATTTCTCCCCTCAAGTGTAGTCCCTGTAGTTCTCCCACTCACATAGCACCTATGAACCATCATCATAGTCCTATATGCTCTTCCCTCCCATTCTGACCCCTCTCCTTCCTGTACGAGCATAGTATTCATGACTCATGACACAGTATAGAGGTGTCCTGACATCAAACATCCAAACTGTTGTCTCTCCAAGAAGTAGGTGTGGTACCCATCACTGTACTAAGACTAGTTCTAATGACCAGGGAAATTACCATTTTTAGGTAAGTTCAGAAAATGTTTCCATAGATCTTTATAGTAAGCACTAAAGTTACGGAAATCTACAAGTCAAGGAATAAAGAATAGTCCTTGCTTTCAAGAAACTCAGTTTAGTAGAAAAAACAGATGTATCTGAGACAGGTGATGAGGACCACACAATCATAGTTTTAGATTGTGTTTCTAGACTTATCTTCATGAGCCCACTCAAAGGACAAAAAAATCCAATCAAAAAAATTTTTAGTATCAGCAATATTCCATTCCTAATAGCTACTCTCCATGATATTCTCCCACACTGTTCCTTAAATTTTGGCAACCAAATATTCTGAATCAGGGCCTCCCTGGTAGCGCAACAGGTTAAGCACAACGCTATGGAGCTTTCAGTGGCTGTGACATGAGTTCGATGCCCAGCCAAGGAGATTCCCACACGGCACAGCAGACCTCTCCTGCCTCGCCCGCTGCCCCTCAGCAGTGTATTTCAGTCAATCTGCCTGTTCTGCTCCCCACTCTGTCTCTGGTGAACTCTCTCACTGCCCCACACTTCTGGCCTGCATCCCAGCTTGTATGCAAAAATAAGTAAATCTTAAAAAAAATTTTTTTTTAAAAACCACAAATATTCTTTTTTTTTTTTTTAGGAATGTGG